>BMAC01000050.1:2386050-2486149 GCA_014905375.1 Phtheirospermum japonicum
GCAACTTCAAAGATCTTGTTTCTCACGAACGTTGGCTCCAAGTAGTTTTCTTCGTCGTGTTCTTCTTCCTTTCCTGTGCGTCTTCTTGCGTCTTGCGTCGTGTGTTCTTCTCCTCAAGAGATCCGTGCGTAAAGATTATAAAAACCGTGAATCAAGTGTAGGAATACTTATGTCTTAAATAGACAACTAAGAATCCTAAACTTGGTAAAATCCTGAAAAACAAATCCTAAACACAATTTAGGAATAATTAAAGTCTTGTGTATAAACTAGGAAACATAATATTGACCTATATCTAGTTTCCTAACTTATTTTGTGCCCAAGAAAGGCAAATAACAAAATAGGAATTATTGCCAAGAATAAATTCCTCAACAATCTCCCCCTTTTGCCTTTCTGGACAAAACACTAAGACGCAAACACAAATGAAAAAACTAACTCCCCCTAAGATAGAAAACTCCCCCTAAATAAAACACCCAATGTTGTTAACACGCAAACCAACATTACAAACCAACATTGTTCAAAATACTTATCAAAACAAACTGAGTAAAGGAACTTAATGACTTCGAATCCTCTTTGACCGTCGAGGAGATGTCGAAGTTCCTTCACCACTCTTCTTCCTCTTCTTCTTCTCCCTCAGTTTCATCATTTTCTTCAAAGCCTTGTTGCGCGCCCGTATTCGCTTACGCCTCTTCCTCTTGAACAAGGCTCGCCAAGGCTTCGGCGGCAGCAGTATCTTCAGCATCAGCAACAGTCTCACAAGATCCCACACATCATTCTTGGAGAATTGGTCCAGCTCCTCTTGCATAGCCCGAATCCAGAACTCATCCTTGAGTGCATCCTCCACGCGCTTGGGCTCTATTTTAGAAAGGTACAAAGACTCACGTATTTTAGAACAATTAGTAGACAAACATACATACCTGACCATTTCCTTGAAGTTTATTTGTCGACGTCTTGTACTTCTTTCATCCATATCACCAATGATTTGGCCCACGGGGTGGTTTTTCTGGATTCTGGATGGAATATCCCTTTGATGAAGATCAATGGGATCTACTGGATCTTCAGCTTCTGAATCAGAATCAGGTTCTGCAATTTGGCTCGATGTTGGTACTGATGTTGGTATCCCAGTATCAACATGGTTATCAACATCACTTAAGTTTCTGAGTTCAGCGGCTGCATCTTTGTTTTCAACACCTGCACCAACAACTGAAGTAGGAGTAATACTGTTCTGAGGGTTTTGATCATAATCAGATCATCATCCTCAACAGGCTTGACTCCACTTGTTAGATCATCAAACTTGACATTTATTGACTCAAACATACTTCGAGTTCGAAGGTGAAACAACCTATATGCATGACTATTTTGGGAATAGCCCATAAAGATACACTTATCACTCTTTGAGTCAAGTTTGGCAAGATGATTTCTGTCATTAAGCACATAGCAAACACATCCAAACACATGAAAATAGCTCAAGTTTGGTTTCTTCCCAATCAACAATTCGTAGGGAGTTGCACATGAACCTGGTCTAAAATAAGCCCTATTCGTGATATGACATGCAGTGTTCATTGCTTCAACCCAAAATCGTTTAGCTATTCCATTAGAAATGAGCATAGTTCTAGTCATCTCTGCTAGAGTTCTATTCTTACGTTCAGCTATGCCATTTTGTTGAGGGGTAATTGGTGACGAAAATTCATGACTAATACCCTCGAAAGTGCAGTACTTTTGAAAAGATGCGTTTTCAAATTCCTTTCCATGATCAGTTCTAATTCTACCAATTTTTACTTTAAATCTTACACATAGCTTCTTTGCAAGTTTTTTGAAAGCCTCAAAAGTTTCAGATTTTTCTTTTAAAAACTCTACCCAAGTAAACCTAGAAAAATCATCAACAATCACGAAAACATACCTCTTACCACCAAGTCTCTCAACCTCTAGTGGTCCCATGAGATCCATGTGAAGTAGTTCAAGGAAAGATGATGTAGTGAGACTTTGTTGGACTGGATGTGGCACCCTTACCTGTTTCCCCTTTTGACATGCCTCGCATACGGGAATGATCTTGGTGTTGAGTTTCGGCAGTCCAGTCACAGCTTCTTTCTTAGCCAACCTATCCATCATCTTGTAATTTACATGTCCAAGTTTTTGATGCCATAGTTCTGCATCACTAAATTGGGACAACCTGCAAAAAGCATCACAGTGAATTTGGTAGCAGTTATCTGAAGTTCTCTTTCCAGTGAGAATACACGTTCCATTCTCCTCATAAACTTCACATTTTTCACGGTTGAATTTAACACTGAACCCTCCGTCGCATAATTGACTTATGCTGATCAAATTTGCAGTGAGTCCTTCTACTAGCAGCACATTTTCCAATGTTACAACACCAGGAACATGGAGAGTCCATTGGCCAACTATTTGGCCATTTGCGCCTCCTCCATACTTCACTTTTCCACCTTTAAATCTGACAATGTTGGAGAGCAATTCTTCTGAGCCTGTCATATGCTTCGAGCATCCACTATCAAAATATCATGCTCCAGGTACTAGAGACTTCAAAGAGGTATGGATCATATTGCACTTGACGCTATTTTTCTTGACCCACACTTGTTTGTATCTGATGTTGGTATTGATGTTGGTAGCGCGGTTACCAACATTGAACTTGACAGGTATATTTGTTCTCTGAAAGTGTCTTCTTTCCCCAATGATCTTCCAACAGAAGGGTTGAATGTGGCCTGGTTCTCCACAATGATGACACACGAATTGTCTCCTCCTTCTCTTGTGCCGTTTGGAAGAATTTCGATCTTGACTCGACACTTGCGTGGGTTGACTTGGCTTGTAACTATTCCATGCTTAGAGGACTCTGGAAGGCTAACCTACAAAATTTCATCAAGCTTCGCCTTACCTTTGTTTAGATTTGAAATTGTTCCTCGAACAGTGGTCAGTTCGTTCCTGATCTTTTCAAGCTCAGCATCCTTCTTGGTGAGAGATGATTCCAACCYGACAATAATTTCGAGCTGATCCTCCTTTTCCTTGGTTAGCTTTTCTACTTCTTTTGCGAGATCTTTTGCTTTGAGTACCTGTTTACTCCAACTGACATACAATTTTTTGTGATCTTCACTCAGCTGCTCGTATTCCTCATAATAGTCAGTGGTCTCAGCATTCAGGCACACGATGTTATCTGCAAGCAAATCAACATGGATATCATCGTCCCAAACAACATGGGAGAATAAGGCTGGGACTGGATCAATTGTCTCTGAATCATTGAAGTCTTCAGTAAAGTCAGTAGCGATCATACTTTTCTTTCTAAGAAAGTTGGGACACTCATTCTTGTAATGCCCACAACCTTTGCATTCGTGGCATTGAATCTCGTTGAGTGGTTTCGAAGAACTTGACACATTGAGAATAGAATTTGTGGACTGAGATCGTGGAAGAGTACGTTCAGTGAACTTTGGAGTGGATGTTTGTGTCCTATTCCTTGTACTTGAGCTTCCAGAATTGTTCTTCTTCTTCAAGAATTTGTTGAAGCGTTGAGTCACAAGGGCCAGTTCATCTTCTTCGAGAGTGGTCGACTCCATCTTTTTAACAATCCCATTAAAATCGAATTCATCATCGACTGCAATTAAATCGGAAGAATAAGCAACATTCTTCTCTTTCGAGCTAGAGGTGACGTGTTCCATCTCGTATTGCTTGAGGTTTTCAACTAAGGTGTTGAAATCGATGTTATCAACATCCTTGGATTCTTATATTGCCACCACCTTCATGCTATAATTTTTTATAATGGATCTTAGCAATTTTCCTACAAGACGGGAATTAGTTATGGGTTCACCCATCTCTCTGCACTCCTCTGTTATTTCTGCCAATCTCACAGAGTAGTCCATGATAGATTCTTTCTCATTCATCCTCATAGCCTCGAATGTGGACAAGAGCATTCTTAGTCTGGATTTCTTCACGCTTGTTGTTCCTTCACACACCCTTTGGAGTGCGTCCCATGCATCCTTTGCCGACTCGCAGTTCTTGATGATACGATAGTAACTTGCATCTACATAGCCACACAAGGCGTTGATGCATTTAGAGTTCCAATTTGCCGCAGCTGCTTCGTCAGCAGTCCAATCTTCTTCTTTCTTGGGAATGGCATCGCCCTCGCCATCCGTGACACGTGGCTTTTCCCATCCAACAAGGACGGTCTTCCAAACACGTTCGTCCATGCTCTTCAAGTGCCACCTCATCCTCTGTTTCCAGAGAGAGTAATTCTCACCATTAAGGATTAAAGGCCTCGGGTTGCCTTGAGCATCCATAGCACCTAAAAAATAAGGATCAATACTTAAAAGGTTAAGTAACCCGCTCTAGATACCAATTGTAAAATTAGAAAGTTTATGGTTTTAAAAATAAGGATCAGATTTACGATGTTGCTAATCGATGTTAACAACACCAGTTAACAACATCGACCAGAGTAACGTAATATTTATGCAGCGGAATATAAAKTAGAGAACACGATTAAACAAATTCAGTTCACAAGTAAATACTTGTGAACTTGGGTGTACAAACCCGAAAATTATATTACTATCACTTCACGTTCAATACACAATATAAAGTAATATATGAAAACTAAATATCAAGAAACTTGATACTAAATACTTGTTGCCGGAATGGCAAGATCTTCTCCGTTGGTCACMCAACTTCAAAGATCTTGTTTCTCACGAACGTTGGCTCCAAGTAGTTTTCTTCGTCGTGTTCTTCTTCCTTTCCTGTGCGTCTTCTTGAGTCTTGCGTTGTGTGTTCTTCTCCTCAAGAGATCCGTGTGTAAAGATTATAAAAACCGTGAATCAAGTGTAGGAATACTTATATCTTAAGTAGACAACTAAGAATCCTAAACTTGGTAAAATCCTGAAAACAAATCCTAAACACAATATAGGAATAATTAAAGTCTTATGTATAAACTAGGAAACATAATATTGACCTATATCTAGTTTCCTAACTTATTTTGTGCCCAAGAAAGGCAAATAACAAAATAGGAATTATTGTCAAGAATAAATTCCTCAACAACAGCTATAGATATATGTTTGTTTTAGTTGGTTAATTACTTGATTTTTTTGGCTTTGGTCTATTTTGCATTTTCCTAAGGGAGCGGATATTTGCACCCCAAAATTTGATGAGTTGACCCCATGGATGAGAACACCCCAATAATATTTTAAATATATTAGAATTTTACTAAATCAACCCCATAAACTCCCTATTTTACCCCATTCTAATATATAATATAAACAAAAAAGATTATAAAATAAAATAAAGAAAAAACAATGAAGAAAACGCAGAAAAGCAAGAAGACAAGAAAGGAAAAAAAATGAAGAAGAATGATAAGAAAAAATGAGAAAAATGAAGATGTCTTTTTTCCGAAATATTATGAAAAACAACAACAAGAAGACGGAATAAGCAATCAAATATTTAGGGTAAGTCTCTAATATAGAAATTGGTGTTCCTCCAAAAAAATTTTGAAAAAAAGAAATCTGGACTACGTATGGTTCGACTCTGGTTTCTAGAACAATGAAGCAGTGTTCGAATATTTTTTTTGAACAAATGGGTTATGTTCGAAAATTTTTTTAGAACACATGTGTAATGTTCGAAAATTTTCATAGAACAAATGTCTAATGTTCGAATTTTTTTTTAGAACACTCTGTTTTTGGCAAAAAAATAGACTGTTCGAAGCAAATTTTCGAACTTGAAATCCATGTTCGAAAATTTGGTTCGAACAGTCTGTTTTTTGACAGAAATTATGATATGTTCGAAAAAAAAATTCGAACAACCTGTTTATGTTCATCATTACCAGTTCGAACACAATCACGACAATGAACCCTAATAAACCAATTTATGGCGAAAAAGTGATGAAAAGACGCACAAAAATAGCAATGTGATTATTGTAACACTGAAAAATTATGGAGAGAACTTGTATCATTCATTTTATTTATACTAGCATCCTTCATTATTGAGTTTTGTTTAGAGGTGGCTCTTGAAGGTTTTGGGAAGAAGAAGAAGAAGATGTATTTTTTTTAATTTTTAAATTAATTTTATAAGAGGGTTATTTTTATCTTTTTAAATATGTCTATTTTTGTCCAAAAAATAATAAGATCAACTTATAAAATGTTGGGTGTCAATATCCGGCCCCTTTTCCTAAATCATGTATGCTTGGAATTTCCTTTGGTACGCTGCATCCAAGTTTTCTATCTGTATTATGTTATTTTATTTTTTGTCTTATTCTTTGGAAAGGGTTTTGTCTATGTTTCACAGGCCTAATTAGACCACACTTATTTTTCTCGACTCTTCTTTATCTCTGTTTCAATCAAATCTCACTTTATCCAGGCTCTTCTTAAATGCCATAAACTCGGCATGGAGTTGATTTTTTCCTGACGCCATAAACTAAAGATAAAACCAAGCGTATAAGGGGTTGGATTGTAACACGTTCTCACTGTTCGATTTTTCATATGCTTCTTCTTTTTATTCCTTTTTTTTCTGCATAGATTTTTTTTTTTTTATTTTGTTCTAGAAAAGAATAGAAACCCTAAGATTGGAAGGGCTTGGATTATTTAACGTTCTAACGAGTCATTTTACATAGGCTTCTATATAAACTTTTGATTTCTTTTAATTTATTATTTGTTGGCAGCAAGGTTGAGAAACACTAAGTGGAAGCAGTCAGGCTGTTCGACGGTCTCATGGTTTGTTTTTTGTTCAACCTATTCTTTTTCTTAATATATAATTTTTTGGTATTTATTTGATTAGTAGGCACTAAAACTATGAAACGTGAGTGTTTGCCCTATTTTGATTTTGTTTTCTTACTTGGAGTATATTATCTTATATTTCGGTTTTTCTTTTCTCCGTATCGAGAATTTGTGTATGTGCTTATACTTGGATCTACAATATTAGTATTGAAAGTTGGGCATATTGGCAATTTGTTTAATTGGAAAATAAGGTAGCTTGATTGGTTAGAAAGTTAGAGCTTTTAGTTGGTGTACAATGCATAATAAGAGTGTTTTCGTTTGTTTTTAATTCCCAGGCCCAATTAAAAGACTAAAGTAGACAAAATTAAAGCTTCTCATAGTTAGTTTTGTTCAAAAAAAATTTTTTCATTTAGACAGAAAATTGAAATGAGTAATGAATTTTATTATGTGATTAGTTAAGTTGTGTATTTGTCTTAGGGTAAGCCATGAGGATATATATAAGGCTAAATGTCTAATTGCTGGGCAAGAAATTAAGAAAGAAACACATTTGCACACACAAGGCCATAATGATTAATTTTTTGGAGAATGGATCGATAAGTAAACTCATGTTTTTATTGCCAACAACTGTAATATAATATATATATATATATATATATGTGTGTGTGTGTGTGTGTGTGAGATGTTTTATCTTTTTCTGTACAGTAGGCATTAGGGTCTTTTTTTAGTTATATTTTTGTTTTTAATATTTACAAAAAGATAATGGTTGTGTAGGCTGCAATGAAGATTGTTGTCTTAGTTCCCTTGCCCATGGTTCGTGTGAATACATTCTCCTACCGATGTGCTTGGAGATGGTGGAGTTGTCTAATCATTGTTTAATCGTTTATGAGGTAGTTCATTATCTTTTTCATGTTCCAATTTCTGGAGTTTTTTCCTTTTTTTATATTATGTTTTGATCCTTATCTTGGTCACTCATTTATTCTAGATAGTCTCTCTCTTTCTCTCTTAATTTCTTTCTTTCATTTCTTACATTGCGTATGTAACTTTGATAGATAAATGTTGGTGTAAAATTCTGATGATAGTATTTTATTTTTATTTTTGGCAAAATGATGTATAAGATGATTATGTCTCACCCATGTGTTCATAACCCCTAGAACTGGTGCACTGTTATTTGATATATTATCATATGTTGTACCTTTTATTTGGTATTTACTCTCTTCGTGCATAGATAGTAAATTCATGCAACCTTAATGCTCTCTTAAATAGTGAATATCCTCTCCATATCAAATTGATTATAATTAGTTTACATGTGTCACGTACTGATTGGCTTCCTATTCCCTTTTTTGTTTCAGTTTATTTAGTTTAAAAATTTGGACGACTCAGATATGTTCTCAATTCTTCTCGATATTTCTTTCCCGCTCTCTTTTTTTTTCTATGTTATCTACATTATCCTTCTCGAATTTTCTTCCTCTCACCTATTTCTCTCCCTTCTTAATTTTCTTCTTTCTAATTTGTTTAAGGTTTGATTAATAATTTATCCCAGATATTTCTTCTCTTTTTTGTTTAAATTTGTGGATTTTTTTTTTCTTTTATTGTTCGGTAAATTTCTGAAATTATTTCTTTTTTCAGATTTATCGATTGCCCATTTGTCAAGATTTGTATCTAATATGAGATTATTATTATTCTCATATTTATTGTTGATTGGATCTTTTTCTTCATCTGCGATGGTGAAAACATGGATCAACAGATGGATTTTGTTCTTTGAGTACTCTTCCAGCCTGTTCTTGGGATTTTGCTTTGACTTCTAAGTATTTATTCTCTCTTTGTTTGTTGTCTAAAATCTTGGATTCTTTTTTTTTTTTTGTATTACTTCTTTACTATTTAAATTTCTGTCATGTTTTCAAATTATGGGTATATCATATAGATATCCATTTTTTTTTTCCAAATATGAGAGTTTTCAGAATTATGTTGATCGGATGCTTTTCATCATCTGGGCTGGTGAAATCATGGCTCAACAATTGAGTTTTGTTCTTTTTTACTCTTTCTCCGTGTTCTTGGGGTTTTGCTTCGAATTTGAGGTATTTCTTCACGTTTGTGGTTGTTTAAAATCTCTGGATTTTTTCTTTTTATTTTTTGTTGTTTAAATTCTTACATGTTTTATAGTTAAGAATATATTGATTCCGTTCCTTGCCATATAAAGATCTAAAATTCTCTTTCAATTATGAGGATCGGTTGTTTTTCTTCATTTGGGCTGATGAAAATAGTCTGAACAATTATGAGGACATTCATACTTTGATTTCATTTTTACTTTCATCCAGATTTGACTTAATGAGCATCTTGCAATTGGATTCTAATTTTGCCTTTTTTTTTTCATTTGTTCACTCTCAATGTAATTTTCATAGTGATTTAGGAAGGCTTGATTACTAACCTAACCTATACGTTCGTGAAAAAAAGCTAGATGTTTATTTATTCTCTATACTTCTAAACCCGAGGTGAAAAAAGGAAGTGACAGAAACCTAATAGTAGAAAGTGGTTGTTTTCACTATGGTTCATGATTTCTGGTTCTCTTTTCATCTTCTTCTTTTTTTTTTTGTCACGATTCCTTGGAATTTTTCAATTAAAGCCAAAGGTGAAGGAAGATAGAGATATAAACCCAAGATTGGAAAGAGATTGTTTGAACACGCTCGCACGGTTCGTGTTTTAATCTTCTTCTTTCTTCTTTTTTTTTTCCTTTTACTTTTGGCTTTCCGGTTTGTGACTTCAATTTCCAAGTACATTTTGATTTGTTCCTTATAATTTGTTTGAGATTGGTGGATTTACTTAATTGTTCGAGTTCATTTCTCTTTCCTTCTTCCTCTTTTTCTTTTTTTTCCCTCACCAGCGTGGACTTAATTAAGCTCATGGACATCTCAATTTCCAAATACTTGGTGAAAATAGGTTTTGTTATGTCTTGATATTATTAATGAATATAAAAAAATAAAATTGATGTTGTAGTAAGGTACGAAAAGCCAATTCTCACACAGTTTGCTTTTTTAAGCTTCTTCCTTTTATTTTTCCTTTTCACCATATGCAGTCCCTGATAATATCATCTCTCTTCCCATTCATTTATTTCATGATAAGTGTTTAAAAGATCTACTCACTTTGTTATAAGCTCTGACAATCTATGTTTAAGGAAGTTTTTATCTTCTTTATATAATAGTCTAAAACTCATTTTAATAATTACATGTTCCCACTTGCAAATGATCTATAAATATTGCAGTTTCAATGAATTCATACAGTTCTTTCAATCGATTTTTCTCTATTTCCAACTAATCAAACTAATTAAGAGGATTAAGTAGGAGATGGAAGGAACTGCTTTTGTTTCCTTAAGGAGGACTTTTATGTTTGAGATGTGATTTCCTGACACTTATTGCAAGATTTTTTCATGTGATATGTTTAATTTTCTTTGTTTGTTTCTTATTTTTATTTATTATTATTATTATTATTATTATTATTATTATTATTATTTTGCAAATAACAGATTTTCACATTGCGAACAAGAAGAAGATATTTTGGAAGGGGTCGAATTTTATTTGTTGCAGAAAGCTAGAGAAACCCTAATATTAGAAGGGGTTGGATTGTTTGATGCTTTCACAAATAGACCTTGACATCTGATTTTCTTTTACAAACTGCACGCTCAAGTGAGGGAATTTGTAATTCTTAAAATAACTGGAGCTTATCAAAATTAGGTTAAACCTCAAGGGTAGATTTTAGAATTACAAAATGTTTGAGAAAGGAAGTTGAATGAATTACAATAACTACCCGTGGTTTAGCTTAAATACAAAAAATCTTTCAAAATTCCAAATACTCTTGCATTTGTATCTCAGTTACGAATTTCGAAAGATGATTGGAGTTTTTTTTTTTGTAATTATGCTAAACCTCGAGTAGTTTATACAATTCTCCTAACAAAGTTTTTGAATTTCTTATAAACTTCTCCATCAAGGACTTCATATAAAACTGAAGATATTTTAACTGAAGATATACAATTGACGGTTTTACTGACCTCGTCAACAAACTTTAATTTTTTTGTAGTGTACAATTGATAGTTAGGAGTCTAAAAAGAAAATAAAGGCAAAACATGGTTCAGGAAGGAGTTCTTATTTTCCAAGTTGAAATAGACAAGAGAAAAGAAAAAGGGGGAAATTCCCATATAGTTCTAAAACATAAAACTCAATTCTCATATAATCCTACCAATTTTTTTTTTTTTCCCATATAAGACATATATCCCATATAATCAAAGACTTCATATTAAACTAGCATGATTCACGCCAACATCTAGATTATTCATGGAAAGCAAAATAGACACAATTCATTCATGCTCTGTAATTTCTCACGACATCGATTATTGGTTTTTCACGATCTCTCCAATTTTTGTTCTTTTTTTTAAGCATCATTCGGAATCCCACACAAAATTGGGTTTTACAAGTTCCCAAGCACCGATACAAGTGAGTATTTATTGATTTTCATGGTATTGATCATAAACCGCGACTATTATTCAACTTTTTTCATTGATTTCTTTTTGATTCTATGTCTTTTATGGCATAGTAATATCCGCTTATGAAAGTGGCAGATTATAAGAGATTTATAATTGACTTTCAAGCATCTTTCCTAGCAGATTTTTATCTTTTGTGAATTATAAATTGCAACTTTTTATCCAAGTATTATTTTATTGATTTTATGTATTTTTCGGCAGATTATCCATCCTTTTATGGATTATAAACTTTGAATTTTATGAATTATAAACTATTTTATTACAACGTAGAAAATATAGTTTTTTCACAATCTCAATTCGAAGAGAATAAACCAAATTGCAAACTTATGAGGATATATGGTGAGTAATTAGTAAATATTATTTGAAAAAAAATTACTCAATCTTATACGAGAAGTATATTCATAATAACAAACTAGATTGGTTACTTTTTTTGAAATATTATGGTATCAGATTTTTTTTTGGTTGCTTCCTATAGCAAGGAAAAAAATATGTGCAGGGCATTAACTACTGATTTATGCCTTCGATTGTCAAGAAGCTTCAATTACTCATTGATCAAGCAGGTTGGTTACTAAGTCGTCGCAGTTATTTTTTGAAGTGCACAGCAACCCACCGGTGGAGATGAAACTCGACGAAAGCACCTGCAAATACAGACAATGGTGATTTTGTGAGCTGCCATGTTCGCATGATTTAGCGTGCATCACTCTTGAATATAACGTATACTCTGTCTTGCCATCACTATTGCACTTGATTTCCAAATAAAGACTTTTTCTTTCTTCATCGATACGATGATACATTATGTTTATAGTTTGGAATTATTCTTGTTTGTTAGAATATTTCGATAATGAGTATCGAATTATTTAATATTTGCTCCCAATGGTTGTGAATTTATTTCTACGTTCAGTCTGTTATACGAAGTAGCTTGTAGTTATTTTGATCACATCTCGCACAATAGTATATAATTTCTCAGTTGTTCGGTCCAGAGTAGTCTGTAATTACTAGCATATAGCTCAGAGAAGAATCAGATTCTTGTTGAAATCGAATCAATTATGCCTATAGAGTACATGATTACCAATCATGACACTAAGTAGTCTGGAATTATTTTACTATATGTGGTCCCCAAGTAGTTTCGTCGTTCTACCGTAAGATAATATCTTTTGTTCTGATCACTTTCAGTACTGAATTCGCCTGGATCAGTACATGATTAATAACCGTCGCAAAGTAGTTTAAAATTATTTACCCATGCTTCATAATTGTTTCAAATTACAAATTATGGCCAACCCTTGATCTTGCTAATAGTAGGACATAGTAGTTTTGAATTTCTAGTACAGAGTAGTCTAAAATTATCATCATATAGCTCATAGTAGTATCGAATTCTCATTCAAACCGAATCACTTTTGCCTACAGTAGTACAAAATCACCAATCATGATATTAAGTATATTTTTTATTATCTAATTAATGTTCTGAGAAGTTTTGTATTATTTTTAAAATATGTGGTCCTGAGTAATTTCATTGTTCCACCACATGATAATATCGTTTTATTGTGATCACTTTCAATATTTAATTTGCCTGGAGAAGTGCAAAATTAGCAATCATGCCATAAAGTAATTTTGAGTTATCTACCCATTGTTTAGAGTTGTTTTGAATTACAAATTATGGCTAGGCCTTGCTCTTGTAAATAGTAGCACGTAGTAATTTAGAATTCCCTGTACGTGGTCATTTCGATTTTTTCGGGTCACTTTCACCTATAGTAGGATCGATTCACCAAGTATGATTCAAACTAGTTGAACATTATCAACTCCTGGTACACAGTAGTTCGAAATTACTATTCTACCCACAAATCGTTATATGCAATAGTGTCGAGTTATTTAGATCATGTTCTCACATAGTAACATCTAAATATTCAATAGTGGTGCATAGTATACTGCAATTATCATTATAAATTACATACTTGTAGTGCAATGTAATATTACATTATCATTTTAGTAGCATCACTCTTGCATATTGTAGTTTCGAGTTATGAAGCATGCAATTTAGAGAAGCCTCGAATTAATGAGACCCGGTTTAAAAGTGATACAATCGTGGTACAAAGTAGTAATAGTGGTCCAAAGTAGTATCCAGATTGATCATATACCTCATAATAAGTAGTAACCTAAAATTACCAAATACTAATTGATCATATTCTCACACAGTAGTACAAAATCTTTAAACAGTGGTATTGATCAAATTACCAACAAATAAGATTAAAAACCATAACATGGAATTATAAAAATTGGTCCAAAGTAGTTAAGATTTGACAGGCTTTTGCAATAACAAAATTATTTTAGAGTATAAGCAGGTTCTCAATCAAATTTAAACAAAGTTGGGGGAAATGAAAACATAATACGACACCCCCACCAATACTTCTAGTATTTGAACAAACATTCTACCACACTACTTGGAGCCACACATCAATCGCTAATGAGCTATCTCATCAACTACATTATCGAACAACATCATATATCTTCGAGGAAAAAGTGTTATTTAAAAACAAAACACATGAATTCCTTAATGAGAACATAAAGTATTTTATGTCGCTTCTTTTTGTATTTGTTGAGTCGAAGGATGGGCTGCAATCATCCATCCTTTAATTGCCCATGATCATCCACATCATTTTTCTTCAAGCTCCTATCTTTTTCTCTATCCGTAGCTCCGTTTTTTCTTTGTTTTCCTGCTCTAGCTCTAACATATCCCCAGATACCTTCATTCAAAATGAATATAAGCAGTTTAAATTAGAGGAAATCACTATGGGAAATTATGGACCGCAAACCAACCCAACACTCGACGCATCCACAATTTTTCAATATGAGAAACAAACTACTCACACAATTGAACAATATAAGAAACCAAACTACTCAACACAAAAATAACAAACTACACTATATGTGAGCTGAATGAATGTAGAATTGAACAAAATAATTCTACTCATACAAAATACAAACTGACCTGATCAACACCTAACGAGATCCGCAATTTACCAAGATAAGAAACCAACTTACCCACCCCAAAAATAACAAACTAAGCTACATCAATTTGGACTAAATGCAAAACTGAACTAAATTGAAAAAGAAACTACATGCCCAAATTATAAACTAAACATATACAGAATCAATGATATACATATCTGAACAAGAGATGAAACTACACTACTAACCCATAAATTAGAAACTAACAAGTTCAATCTTAAAACTAACAAACTACCTAAACAAGTAATACTGATTACCTTCGTAATTGAACAATGTCAAGAACCAAACTACTCACCCAAAAATTACAAACTTAATAATTCAAAAGCAAAACATATAAACTACCCACCAATAATAATACATATCATAATCTACCCAATTTACAAACTACCCTAATACTTGAAGAAATTCACAAATAATTGTGAAAAAACAAAACAAAACCCAACCCACCCAATTTAAACACCGTTCGACTCAAACCATCTGAAAAAATAAAGTTCTAAGATAAGAGGAAAAACATACTTGATCTCAGCCTTCTTCTTCGGCGTCCCCCCACCCCATCGACCCATAGTAGTTTAAGGTATTAGGGAAACGACGATCGTAACTTCAAAATCGACATGTATGAATTGGGCTAAAGTAAAATATGCAGAGTGCCATTATGACACATCTACGAAATTAGTTAATCTTTAAAATCAAAACTACATGACAAATGCCTTACATTTGCAGCATATATAATAAATTACTCCTACAACAGTTCAAGATCGCGACTACGGGATACAACCTGCAATGTTTGTTAATGTTGTACTTATAACAATCTACCACTTTTCTACTAATGAGTCACTCAGTCACAAAATACTGACTCAGTTCCAAAGTACTTATTCAAGAGTAGTTTTGAATTTTAGAAGATAGTTTTGAAATTATTCAAGAGTGGTTCCAAAATACTTATTCACCAAGGGTAGCTTTGAATTTTCCATTTCGTACAGTGCATCAACGTCGTAAAACCAGATGTAAATTACATACTACCCCATCAAATAAAAAGCATAACATTCATTACTATTTCAAACTACTCAGTCACAAAATACTAAAATTTTCAGATGTGTACTAATCTCATATCTCACGCAAAAAAAAAAGAAAAGAAAAAGAAACAACTACGGAACTAAAAATCCTTCGCAGACTACAGATAATTATAGTTCCAAATTATCCAAAATTACAATTCCTAACAAGATAACAAACTACATGAACTGAAATTAAATATTATCTACTCCTCGCATCTCCCGAACACTTTAAAGAAAAAAAACTGGACAACAAATACAAAAAAAAAAAAAAAAAAATTACTTGTGTGCTTTCTCTTCTTAATCCTTCTCGACATATTTGCCTAAGTAATTTATAGCCATCTGTACACACTTGTTCTGGAAATGATTGTACGAGATTTTTTGTGAACTTTCCAATTTCATCTTCTTGCACAAGCGGGATTCGATTCTTGGTGCAACCGAGATTCAATTCGGGAAAATGAAAACTACTCGTATGATATTCGCGCATATTCCACAGATTTCAGCTCAAATCAAAACTCTCTCTCAGAATCTTAACAAAATTTTGGGTTTTGGCAATCGATTTGGGTGTAATTTCTCTATATTGGAAGTGAAGGTCGAAGGGATTTCGTGCTTCAAATTCTCAATTCAAACCAAACTGTGATTCAGTTTGGATTTTTTGGGGAAAAACTTTGCCAACGTATCGACTGATTTGGAGGAGTGAGAAAATTAAAAACAGGTAAGACGTTGACATGTTTTTGGAGGGTGGTTTAGTATATTGTTAGAGTAATTAGATTACTAGGGAACTTTATATTCAATAGAGTTTTAGGACAATAATTTTTATATTTTGGAGTAGTTGGGAATTCTCCCAAGAAAAATGCATGAAAAGCAACCATATCGAGATTAATGTGAAATTAACGATCACAAATATTATTTTCTTTATCTATATAGTATTTATAATTAATGTGAAATTAACAATCACAAACGCTAATTTTATTTCTTTGTATTAATAATCACTTTCTAAAGTCAATAAATTCTTTTGATAAATTTTACATTATTATGTATATTTTTATTATTGGCCGCGTATTACGCGGGTTTACAAACTAGTAATTAATAAATACTTAATTAGACACCAGTACAGTATGACGCGGGTTGAGAATGATATCTTTTGAATTTCTCTAAGTATGTAACTAATAATTATTATAAAATTTAATTTAAATATAAAAATATAAAAATATTTAATAATAATAATTAATTAATAGAAATCAGACACGGGTTGAGTGTGTAACAAGTTATGAATTTATTGAAGTATATAAATATAAAATTACTAATGAATTTAATCAAATAATAAAATAAAAAATTACTTAACGATAAAAAATATAGTTAATAAATAGTAACTAGCCATATGTATAAGACACGAGTTGAGAATATGATATCTTTTGAGTTTTTTTTATTTTTAAAATTTAAAAATTCTATTATAAATATTTCTTATATTTAAGTTTTGATAAATCCCGTGTAACACGTGTTACCAAAGGGTATGGTAAAGTGAATGTATTATTATTTTCCTATATATATACACGGTTTTATTAAATAATTAATATATTTTTAATTAGGAATTTAAAAAATAATACATTTTAAGAAAAAGTTGATTTTTTGGAGCGAGACGCCTTGGGAATGGCGTCCCGCTCACAATTTAGAAGGTACAAATAATAACCGCTCTATAATGTGAGCGGACGCCATTCCAAAGGGCGTCCCATACCTAAAGTGACATTTTAGAAGGTAGAAATAAAAACTGTTCTAGAATATGACCTAAAGTGACTTTCTACTCTTTTTTTGGGCTGCAATTAAAAAAAAAAATATTTTCACAAAATTAATAATTTTCTCATTTACAAATAAAATCAATTTTATTAAATAATTAAAAACTAAACAAGAAACGAATAAATTCGAATTTTTACATAATTAATGATTTCTCACAAAATAAATAAATTAAGATTTTTTCACATAATTAATAATTTCATATAAATTTAAATTTTCACATAATTAAGAATTTTACATAAAATAAATTAATTGAAATATTAATAAATTTAATTATTCACATAATTTATAATTTATATGTTTGTGAATTTATATATTTTTATTAATTTTAGTTGTTAATTGCTTGTGAAATTTAAATTTATTGATTTGTGATGAAATTATTAATTATGTGAATAATTAAATTTTTTAATATGTCAATTGATTTATTTTGTGTAAAATTCTTAATTATGTGAAAAATTAAATTTATATAAAATTATTAATTATGTGAAAAAAGTCTTAATTTATTTATTTTGTGAGAAATCATTAATTATGTGAAAATTCGAACTATTCTTGTTTGGTTGTTAATTATTTAATAAAATTATCTTTATTTTTTTTTTCATTTCAGCCCCAAAAAAGAGTAGGCAGTCACTTTATGTCACATTCTAGAACGATTTTTATTTCTACCTTCTATAATGTCACTTTAGGTGCGGAACGTCGTTTTGAATGGCGTCCCGCTCACATTCTATAAGGGTTATTATTTGTACTTTCTAGATTGTGAGCATCCCGCTCCAAAAAAAAACATCTTTTTCCCAAAATGTATTATTTTTTTAATTCCTAATTAAAAATATATTATTTATTTAATAAAATCTATATACACACGTACATATATATATATATATATATATATATATATATATATATATATATATATATATATATATATATATATACACACACACACACACACACACGTACATAAATCTCCCCTATATATAATGCAAAATCCTCCTAACCTATTTGTCTGCTTCTCATGCTTCGTTAGTTTTGGAAAAAAAATTGGTGCTTCGGTGTCATCCGAGCCTAATATTAACCAAATTTAATATTTTTTCTTTTTATATATTTACCTACTTTAGTACTTTCCTAATATTATATTTTGCCTAATTCAATATTTTTCTTTTATTACATCTTACCTACTATAATACTTTCTTTAATATATTTTGTCCAATTCAATATCTTACTTTTATTCTTCTAATATAAAAATATAAAAATTTTATTTCTAATTAAAACATATATATATATATAAGTTGAATTAATTTTTATTTACAATAAAAGTTGAAATGATTTTATTATAATTCTAAATATTGATATAAGAAAGATATGAGTTATATAAAGTTATTATAAAAGGAAAATAAATATAAAAATATAAACTTAAAGGGTTTTTTTTTAATCTAATCCCAATATAATAAATTAAAAATAATATTAAAAATATATATGAAAAACTATTGTTACACCAAACAAAAAACAAAAACAAAGTGAAACAAAAAAAATAACGTAATACTAATTAATACTAATACTAATAATAAATTATTATGCCTAGAAAAATAAATATTAAATATATTCTAAATCTTTTTATCTAATTCAAATATAATGCATTGATACGTATATATTATATATCTGCACGAACAAATTAGTATCTTACGCAGAAAAAAAGGAAATTAAAATACTATTACATATACTACAAGTTAGATGCACGATATTTTTTCAATAGAATTATTAGTGTCTTATAAGTTTAATATTTTATATCACATATTCACATGTAACACGCGGGTGTTGTATATTTTATATTTATATTCTAAATATTTTTATCTAATTCAAATATAATGCATTTGATACATATATATTATATATTTGCACGAACAAATTAGTATCTTACGCATAAAAAAATTAAAATAATATTACATATACTACAAGTTAGATGCACGATATTTTTTCAATTGAATTATCAGTGTCTTATAAATTTAATATTTTTATATCACATATTCACATGTAACACYCGAGTCTTATATATTTTACATTTTTTCAAACTCAGTTTTATGCGGGTTTCCCCATTATCATTAAATATTGATTAGACATCGATACAATGCGACACAAGTTGAGTATGACACCCGTTTATGTTTTCAAAGTATGTAAGTAATATTATTAACGAATTTAATCTAAACATTAAAATACAAAATAACGTAATAATAATTAATAAGTAGAGATTAGGCACATGTTTAGAATGTGGCTTCTTTTGAATTTTTATAAGTATGTAAATAATTATTAACGAATTGAATCTAAGCATGAAAATAAAAATTTAATAATTATAATAATTAATAAATAAATTAGACATGTACAAGGCAAGAGTTGAGAATACATCATTTGAATTTCTCATTTTACATAAAAAGTTTTAATTATCGCAAATATTTTTTATATTTATGTTTTGATAAATCCCGTGTAATACACGGGTATTAAACTAGTATATATATATATATATATATATATATATATATATATATATATATATATATATATATATACTATATATAATATATATATATAGGCAAATACTTGGGTGAGACCGGTCTTATAGTATGAGACCACTTTTTTACCATATCCAAACTATTATTATCCGCCCTCTAACTTGACCCGCCTGCCCTTGTCCGACCCGCCCATATACTGCTATTTAATTATATTTGTCATCCGATCCGCATACCTTCCTCCCCCTCTCTCTCTATTACAACGCTTCACTATTCATCGTACGAGTCCAGTCCGAGAGCCGCGGATGATTTCTTCACTTCACGGCAAGTAAAGGTCTTCACAATACCGCCGAAGATTTCTTCACTACACGAAGACGACGAATGTTCCCTGCAATCAAAGGTAACTCGAAATATCGATTTTTAGTTTTAGGGTTTTTCCATGTTTCATATATGCTTTGAAACGTTCTTCGATTTTTTCACTTGTGTGATCTCCATCTCGATATATAGCGTCTCGCCTTTTGAGGATTCTGATTGTTTGCTTCTTATTTTCTGATTTGTTAAATTTCCTGGATCCTTTTATTCTCGTGCAATTTTCTGTGCTATATGAGCTTTGATTTTCTTTAGTTGACATGCTTCACTGATTTTCTATGCTATTTGTTTGAAAATCAAAGATAATTTTTGAAATCTCAATTTTAATTTTAGGTAGTTTTCTGCCTTTTGGGGATTATGATTGTTTGGTTTTATTTTCTTTTGACAAAAGTAATTAGATGCTTTTATTTTTAGATGTCATGTTTTCTTTCTTTTCTTTTTTATTTTTTCTTTCTTTTTTCCCCTGTGGGTAACTTGAAGAATTGATAGTCGTATGATGTTGAGATAGATACCATTTGGGCAATGCACTTGAACACCTAATTGTTTCAGTGAGATTGTAAAACTCTCAGTTCGAATCCTGATCAAGACCCTCATTGAACGAAAATGCCTGTGATATATTTGATAAATGATTCGTTGGGATGATAAAAGTTCAATATCAATTTTCAAAACTATTTTCATATAAAAGCCAAACCATCTCCTTGAGGTTCAATTTATGCATCACAAAAGCAGCCCATGTCAAAGATCAAAAATTGATGGGTGTTAACGAAAACAGAACTTGGGATAATTTGACCGTAACATGGTTACACTCAGCTCAACTCAACTTTTACATAGTTTAAAATGAGATTAAAAAAAAAAATTCCTCAATCCAATGACATTTCACGTTTGTAGTCCATCTTTGCATACACAAATCCAATCCCAACATAAATATATGCTCTCAGATTTCAAAGAGCTAATTAATATATAGGAGAGCAAGTATCTCCATAAGAAAAGCAGCAAAACGCATTTGCGTGTCCTCGTCTATAGTTAACAAGAGAGGAACGTGTACAAATAGCTACTTGATTCCGTTCTGTTCCGCAAAACTCAACGAGTGTCGGTTCGAGCTGGTATTTTTCTTTATTTTTTCCCTTTTCTTATTCTATTTTGTTCTTTTTTATTAATTTTTTTTATTACAGGCCAAAATACTTATTCTCAATATATGAAAACGCCTTTCGCTCTAGCTGAAGTCAAGCGCCTGATGAGGGAGCTTTTGGAGGGCGCCCGATTCCTTCATCGGAGCCGGGTGATGCACAGGGACTTGAAGCCCTCCAACCTGCTCGTAAACAGAAAGGGGAGCGAACGTTTTGCCTAGGAGGGGTTCGGCAAGGCTAGCTATGTAAGGAATATTCATGTTGTGGATAGCTCAAACAACTTGAGGGCGCCAAAAGACGTTGGCACGTTTACAGAGCAGTCGAGTTGCTACAATGTTCAGCTTGGAAAGAGTGGCGAATGGGGTAATTATTTCTATTACGGAGGGCCGGGGAGGAACCCTAATTGCCTATGATCGATCGAGTTAATTATAAGGCCATGCAATATTATAAGTGTTGGAGAAAAATGGGATGTAATTGTTGTTTTGGTTGGTTTTTACTTCTTGTGAAACCTTAATTCTTTTAGGATTGTTTGTGTGTCTGTCTCTTTTGTCTACAAATTAATTAGCTAGTTTTAGAGTGGGTTTTGGTGATGGTAGTATGAACATGCATGTGAATTATTCGTGCACATGGATACTTAGAAGTTCCATTTTTTTATTTTTTTTTAATTTGGGATTGTGAGTGGTGTACGTATTAGTAGTGCATATAAGGTATGGAAGAAACTTGCACCTATTCTTTTTATCTTCTTAATCCTTTTCTTTTCCTTTGCATTTTTCCCTTGGTTTTTATGTAAAAATAAAACATAGTTAAGTAACATTTTTAACTCAAGTTATTTGAGTATCACAAAATATTGTTAAAGTATCACAAATTTTTTATACATATATTTACAATAAAACATAGTTAAGTAACATTTTTAACTCAAGTTATTTGAGTATCACAAAACATTGTTAAACTATCACAAAATATTATTAAAGTATTACAAAAGATTGTTAAAATATCACAAGTTTCTTATACCTATTTATGATTAAAGTATAGTTAAGTAATATTTTTAACTCAAGTTGTTTAAGTATCACAAAATATTGTTAAAGTATTACAAGTTTTTTATACATATTCTTACAATAAAACATAGTTAATTAACGTTTTCAACTCAAGTTATTTGAGTATCACAAAATATTGTTAAAGTATCACAAAAGATTGATAAAGTATCACAAAATATTGTTAAAATATCACAAGTTTCTTATACCTATTTTTAATTAAAGTATAATTAAGTAATGTTTTTAACTCAAGTTGTTCAAGTATCACAAAACATTGTCAAAGTATTAAAAAAGATTGTTAAAGTATCACAAGTTTTTTATACATATTTTTATAATAAAACATAATTAATTAACGTTTTTAACTCAAGTTATTTGAGTATCACAAAATATTGTTAAAGTATCACAAAAGATTGCTAAAGTATCACAAAAGATTGCTAAAGTATCACAAAATATTGTTAAAATATCACTAGTTTTTTATACCTATTTTTAATTAAAGTATAGTTAAGTAATATTTTTAACTTAAGTTGTTCAATTATCACAAAACATTGTCAAAGTATAACAAAAGATTGTTAAAGTATCACAAGTTTTTATACATATTTTTACAATAAAACATAGTTAAGTAACATTTTTAACTCAAGTTATTTGAGTATCACAAAACATTGTTAAGGTATCACAAAACATTGTTAAAGTATCACAAAAGATTGTTAAAATATCACAAGGTTTTTATACCTATTTTTGATTAAAGTATAGTTAAGTAATATTTTTAACTCAAATTGTTTAAGTATCACAAAATATTATTAAATTATTACAAGTTTTTTATACATATTCTTACAATAAAACATAGTTAAGTAACATTTTTAACTCAAATTATTTGAGTATCATAGAACATTGTTAAGGTATCACAAAATATTGTTAAAGTATCACAAAAGATTATTAAAATACCACAAGTTTTTCATACCTATTTTTAATTAAAGTATAGTTAAGTAATGTTTTTAATTCAAGTTATTCAAGTATCACAAAACATTGTTAAAGTATTACAAAAGATTATTAAAGTATCACAAGTTTTTTAAACATATTTTTACAATAAAATATAGTTAAGTAACATCTTTAACTCAAGTTATTTGAGTATCACAAAATATTTTTAAAGTATCACAAAACATTGTTAAAGTATCACAAAATATTGTTAAAATATCACAAATTTTTTATTATTTCACAAAATATTCGTTGTTCATCATATTGCAACTTTGGGCTGTATAATTGTTCTTCTTATTATTTCGCATCAATCTGCAGATTTTCAAATTTTTTCGATTTTTTTAATTATTTTTCCGGCCAATTTGAAAATTTGAAGAAATTCACCAAATATTCAAGAAAAATTGAAAAAATTCACCAAATATCCGTTGTTTATCGTATTGTAATTCTGGGCTATATGATTATTTATCTTATTATTTTGCATCAACCTGCAATTTTTTAAAATTTTCTGATTTTTTTTTACTATTTTTCCGGCCAGTTTAAAAAATTAAAAAAATTCACCAAATATCCCAGAAAATTTAAAAAAATTCACCAAATATCCGTTGTTCATCGTATTGCAATTCTGAATTACACAATTATTCGTCTTATTGTTGAGTATCAACCTGCAAATTTTTAAATTTTTTCGATCTTTTTTACTATTTTTCCGGCTAGTTTGAAAAATTGAAAAAATTCACCAAATATTCAAGAGAAATTGAAAAAATTCACCAAATATTCGTTGTTTATCATATTTCTATTTTAGAATGTACGATTATTCGTCTTATTGTTGGGCATCAACCTGCAAATTTTCAGATTTTTTTGATTTTTTTTACTATTTTTCCGGCTAATTTGAAAAATTGAAAAATTCACTAAATATTCGTTGTTCATCGTATTGCAATTCTGGGCTGTACGATTATTCGTTTTATTGTTGCGCATCAACCTGCAAAGTTTTAAACTTTTTCGATTTTTTTTTACTATTTTTCCGGCTAATTTGAAAACTTGAAAAAATTCACCAAATATTCCAGAAAAATTGAAAAAATTCACCAAATATTCGTTGTTCATCGTATTGCTATTTTGGGATGTACGATTATTCGTCTTATTGTTGGGTATCAACCTGCAAATTTTCATATATTTTCGATTTTTTTTTTACTATTTTTCCGGCTAGTTTGAAAAATTCACCAAATATTCGTTGTTTATCGTATTGCAATTTTGGGTTGTACGATTGTTTGTCTTATTATTGCGCATCAACCTACAAATTTTCAAATTTTTTCAATTTTTTTACTATTTTTTTGACTAATTTGAAAATTGGAAAAATTCACCGAATATTCGTTGTTCACCGTTTTGCAATTTTGGGTTGTACGATTGTTCGTATTATTGTTGCGCATCAACTTGCAAATTTTCAGATTTCTCTGATTTTTTTTACTATTTTTCTGACAAATTTAAAAAATTGAAGAGGATTGGGTCCAATTTTGAGTTGTTGGGTCTGGATTTGAGTTGTTTCCTGAGTTTGGGTCACCTTACAAAATGATAAAATATGATCTCATTTTATGAAAACGGTGCTACCCAAAACTTATTCATATATGTACAGTGTCTGATCCAACTCGGTCATAATCAATTATACAACTATCGAGTATTAACCTGTTTTAGCCTAAAAACCCGTCTTCTGAAGATGGCTCATATTCAGCCGGATATCTGCCGTGAAATATTCCTCCGGTTGTCGGCGAAATATCTGGTCCGATTGAAGGCTGTGTGTAAACCATGGCGCGCCGTCATCGACGATCCCTCCTTCGCCAGAGCCCTCATCAACAAACAACTCTCATCCAACACCATTCTTATCCGAAATTCAATTGGCCCACCTTTTATCCTTTTCGAATTAGAAGCCCTAATTTTCACCGATGGCCTCCAAATAATCGCTGCAAACCCTCTCGATTATACTCGCACTGGATTGCCACTTATATCACAATTCCCAGTGGCCGCGTGCGATGGTTTGATGCTCGTTGCTCCCGAGAAACCTGAACAAAATTGGGGGATTTGGAACCCCTTAACTCACGAGCGCCTCGAGCTGCCGGCCCATCGAGATTCGCCAATCTCTCACATAGTGGCTCACGGGATTGGGTACGATTGCGCAACTGATGATTACAAAGCTGTGGTGATAGCTCGCCTGAATCGTGGTGAGCAATATGATGATGTGTATGAAACTCATGTTTACAGTCTGAAATCGGACTCATGGAGGATAATTATGGATTTTCCTTGTCCATGTGATGATTGGGGACTAAATGGTACTCGAGGTGTTTTTCTGAGTGGAGCTTTGCACTGGCTATCATGGAGTATGATAATTGTGCTGGATCTCGGTACTGAAAAGTACCGCCAGCTGAAGCTGCCGCCATTACAGTTCAGAGAGGGATGGGTAATCCGTACGGTTAAGTTAGATGCGCTGGGCGGGTGCTTAATTGTGAGTGACTATGGTAAGGATGATTATACGTTTATGCAATTTGATGTGTGGGTGATGAAGGATTATGGAGCAGAGGATTCATGGATGGAGTTGTTCTCTTTAAAGGAAGACGACATTCCACGTCTTGGCCCTGATTTAAGGCCTGTAGCTTATGTGAAGGACAAAATGCAATTTTTTCTGCAAGGTTTGGAGGGATTATATTTATATGATGTTGAGAGTAATTCTGTGAAGATGGTTGTCATTCATGGCATCTCTCATTATTTTTCCGTGCAAGTTTTTGATGGAAGCGTATTTCGGCTACGTGATAATTGCGGTGTTGGTGGGAGTGTCGCAACAGAAAGAAGAATAAGGGAGACGAAGAGCAAGGTGAAGATGGCTGATGATGCAAAGTAAGACACTATAACTACTACTCTTGCTAGTCTTTTTACTTGTGCTTCTTTTTACTTTTTAATATTTTGATTGACTTCTAGTGATTATATATGCTGATTCTAAGATTCCATCAGTCTTTGGGTTACAATGATTAGAAAGTTATACATGGCATACGTACATAGAAAGTTATTCTACTTAGAATGTGAATTGTGTTCTTGTTGTTGAAATTTTCTTTAGGTTAATAATTATGAGAATCTAGGTTGAGTTAACATTTTTCTTGTACTTTTGTAATACTTCTAGAACTTTCAATTGCTTGGAGATGTTGTAAGGCTATTCTATAATGACCCACTTTTCAATAAATAAATATTCCCAAAAGAGCATGGTTCATTAAGAAATCACAATATCAATCAACTTGAGCGGAAGCGTAATTAAAACTTAATCATTTAACGAGATAAAAATAATAATTGTTAAATAAATCAAAATAGTAGCTTGACGGTTCATAGGTTTTAAAAGTGTGACAAGACTCAATATTCATAACAATCCCAACTAAAATAAAATTCAAATCCATAGATGGAAATAAAATAACTCTAAACTCAAAAACTTTAATATAAATAAATCTTCGGACCCACCGCCTATCGCATCCAAACTTCTCAACCTAAAAAGTTTGGTAAATATGGGTGTGAGCTTTCAACGCGCTCAGTGCGCTCAGTGAGGATTCATTTGTCAATATTATATACAAATTATATATTTCATAAATGAATGACTACAACATACTTGCTGTTGTTCATAGATGTTGACCAACCATAGGTTTAGCTCGAAGGCTACTATAGCATATCTGTTGTTTTAGCTTGAAAGCTACTATGAAATGTTGCATTGAAACATAAACAATTCATATAATTGCATTTAACACATAGAGTTTTGAAAAAGTTTAGAAATCACCCACCTTGAAAATATGTCGATGGTTCGTGAATATGTAGATGTTTGTGCTTTAGATCCTAAACTTCACAATCCTCGTTTCCTACATTGAAAAATGACTTAACTTACTACTTGGCCTTAATAATAGGATTTAAGCTAATTGAAAAGGTAAGGTGACTATAGCCATAAATTGAACATCTGGTCAAAGATTAAATAAACAAGGTTA
The DNA here is from genome assembly GCA_014905375.1 of Phtheirospermum japonicum. Taxonomy (NCBI): domain Eukaryota; kingdom Viridiplantae; phylum Streptophyta; class Magnoliopsida; order Lamiales; family Orobanchaceae; genus Phtheirospermum; species Phtheirospermum japonicum. Next base: position 2,413,100 of record BMAC01000050.1, read on the forward strand.
ATAGGACCGTTTTTGTAGGGTTCATGAAACTGGAGGGGGGACAATATAATAACTTGAGAGGACTGTGGGCTGGAAATGAGTTTTTTAAGTATGGGGGCTGGATTTGGGGTTTTGGATAAATTAGGGGCTCAATTGAACGAATTGAAAACTTATGGGGTCAATTGGTAATTTTCCGAAAAGGTTGGAGTATAAAAGTGAAACCCAGCCCTAATTGGCTAGAACCCGTTCTCCCTTTTCTTTCCCGATTTCTCTGCCCCAAATTTCCCAATTTCAGAAATCCCCCAAATTCACATTTCGGAGACCCCCGACCCTCTTTCGAATCCTCCACGGCGGCTCTGGTGGGCTGACAAGATGGCAACTCAGATTGACAAGGTGGCGGTAAAGGCTAATGACGGCGGGGCTTCGACTGACTGGATTTCGGCTGCAGCATTTGGCTCTCCGGCTACGACGAGCAGCGGCAGGCACGGTGAAGTCACGTCTGTTCTGGTTCAACGTGAAGGTGGCTCCAAACTTCGTCGGCGTCGTGACGTACGTCAATGGCTTCGAGGAGTTGCACTGACAATTGGGCGACGGCGATGTGATTTTCCAACAGTGGGGTGCGTGACATGCGGTAGTGGTGATGGCGTTTGGACCTTGACTTTGGGCCGCAAGTTTGGGAATACGGTGGCGACGAGTTTTAATTCGGGACGGCTGTTGTGGCTTAGCGGTGTTGATGGAGGCGACGTTGGTGACTGAAATCGGAGGCAGCCGGGTTTGGTTTGGGTTCCTGGCATAGATGTTTCGATTTGGAATCAACGACGGATGGGCTGCCAACTCACTTCGGCAGATTGGGGTCGGTTTCCAAGGCCTCTGGTTTAATTTGGTTTCACGATCGAGTTTCTATTTTCAGACAATGGTTTGGGTGATTCTCTGTTGTAACTAGTTTTTGATTGATCTATGGGAGGGCAGTAGGTTTTGTAGGGTTTGTAATGTTTTTAGTGTTGGATTTTGATGATGATGGTATTCAACTGAAGAATAGATGGAATATAAAATTTAGGCTTTTACCTTGGTGGTGTTTTGTAGGAGGCGATAAAAACAATTGTGACTAATATGTATTTATAGGTTAGGAATTCGTAGTTAAGCATGTATTAGGTTAAATCTTGGCTATTTTCAAAAGATTTGGAGAATCCTTGATATAAGAGAATTTTGTTCTTATGACCGTGTGCTAATGTCTTGAAGCAAAAGAAAAGTTACATAGGCCTATAGAATAAAAAGGAAACATAAAAGTCCAAGACTTGATCCAACATGACCGCAGGGCTTAAAGGAATATATATAAAGACTGAGGAATTTTTTAGATGGGTTTAAATAGAAATCATAATGTTTAGGATGGTTTGCTAAGAAACTGAAATAATAAACGGGGTATTACAATAAATTTCGTCCTCGAAATTCAAATAGACTTGCCATCAATATGTTGTCGCATGTTATACAGTCGAGCTCCACCTGTCGGTCCTTTCTTCTCCGGCCCTTGCCTTAAACGGGACAATCTCCAGCCACATGTCCCTTCTGTTTGCATTGAAATATGCATTTTTTCCTGCTAAACATTCTCCATAATGGCTCTTCCCACAATTCCCACAAACGGGCTTATCAGGTTGGTCTCCCTGATTATTTTCATTGATCTTTCCTTGTCTTGATTGTTATTTTCGTTTCAATTCAAATCTTCACCTTTCATTTTCCTTGGATTCTCCATTTGTTTTCGATCCATATCTTGGCTAACAGCTATTTGCTCGTGCGTGCTTAACTGTTTTGGCGTACGATAAATCCCATGACTTTTGAGAATGCTTCTAGTTCCCGGCCGCATTCCATCTAAAAACCTTCGAGCCTTATTCAAGTTAGTATCCACCAAGTGGGTTGCAAACCGACTTAGTTCGGTAAACTTACCCTTATAATGTATAACCGACATACCCTCTTGCCTTAAGTCCCAGAATTCACGTTCTTATTGTTCGCTGTAAAACCTGACCTCTCATTATCTCCTTGAACTCGTTCCAAGTTGGAGCCTCACGCTCTTGTTTAGTCCTAGTTCTCCAATAACCTTCCCACCAGCATTCCATCCCTTCGATTAGTTGATACTCATCGCAAATCACTTGTTGGGCATCGATGCAATCTAGTTGTTTGGAAGTTCGTTCCAAAGAGCAGAACCAATCCTCAACATAAATAGTTTTCTCCTTCCCGGTGAAAGTGGGTGGTGCGTAGCGGCGGAACTGTTGCACTATTTGAGCCTGATTATTCCTAGGCACAAACACATCATTCATATTATGACCAACTTGATTTGCACGAGGTGCTTGGTTCATGTTCGCAACATGAGATTGGTTCGTAGCATCTCCTTGATTCATAGCATTGGCTTGGTTTTGACATCTAGGAGCACGTCTCGAAGCATTATCCTATAGTTATTGTATGGAGTTATCTAAAGCTTATCGTGCATGGGTGTCTATTGTTCACGTCTACTTAATATAGTTCTCATGAAATGAAATGTGCATAGAATCTTGTCATTTGTAAATATCATAATGCGTTCATGTCTATAGAAATCCTTTCACATAGCATATCATTTGCAATTGAAATATGTAACGACTTTTGTACTTGCTATTGGAAACATGTAATTGACATTAAATCATTTGATATGCAAATATGAAAAAACTTTCATGCATGTACCTTGTGGAGTTGGCGAGGTGTGGCAGAGGTGGATGCTTGTTGCCAAGGTCTTACTCTTGTACTCAAATATAACCCTTAAATTTTTTTACATAAAAGAATTTTGTAATAAAACTTCTGACTAACTCATGAAAATAAATTTGTTCTTTCTTTTGAAATCGACAAACAAAAATATTTAGTGAGTCTACAGAACTGTAGACCTACTCTAATACCAAATGTAAAGTCCCACTTTTCAATAAATAAATACTCCCGTAAAGAGCATGAGTTTTCAATTAAGAAATCACAATAATCAATCAACTTGAGCAGAAGCGTAATTAAAACTTAATCACTTAACGAGATAAAAAAAATAATTGTTAAATAAATCAAAGTAGTAGCTAGCATGAGTTTTCAATTAAGAAATCACAATAATCAATCAATTTGAGCAGAAGCGTAATTAAAACTTAAATCATTTAACGAGATAGAAAAATAACTGTTAAATAAATCAAAGTAGTAGCTTGACGGTTCATATGCTTTAAAAGTATGACAAGACTCAATATTCATAACAATCCCATCTTCAATAATATTCAAATCTGTAGATGGAAATAAAATAACTTTAAACTCAAAAACTTTAATATAAATAAGAAAAGAAGAATTTAGGCCTTTCTAGAGCCCTCTCACGAATTGGATTTGAACCCACCGCCTCGTACCGCATCCAAACTATTGAACCTAAAAAGTTTGGTAAATATGGGTGTGAGCTTTCAACTCGCTTAGTGAGGATTCATTTGTCAATATTATATACAAATTATATAAATCATAAATGAATGACCGACTATTGTTCATAGATGTTGGTCAGCCATAGATTTAGCTCGAAAGCTACTGTAGACTATAGAATGTTGCATTGAGGCATAGAAAATTCATATAATTGGATTTAACATAGACAAACATAGAGTCTTGAAAAAGTTTAGGAATCACCCACCTTGAAAATATGTCGATGGTTCGTGAATATGTAGATGCTTGTGTTTTAGATCCTAAACTTCACAATCCTCGTTTTCTACATTGAAAAATGACTTAACTTACTACTTGGCCTTAATAATAGGATTTAAGCTAATTGAAAAGATAAGGTGACTATAGCCATGAATTTAACATCTAGTCAAAGGATTAAATAATCAAGGTCAATAGGGCTGTTTATGTAGGGTTCATGAAACTGGAGGGGTGACAATGTAATAACTCGAGAGGACTGTGGGCTATTTTTTTTATAAGTTTGGGAGCTGGATTTGGGGTTCTGGGTAAATTAGGGGCTCAATTGAACGATTGAAAACTTGTGGCGGTGTTGGTGACTGAAATCAGAGGCGGCTGGGCTTGGTTTGGGTTCCTGGCTAAGATGGTTCGATTTGGAATTAGTGACGGGTGGGCTGCCAACTCACATCTGCCGATTGGGGTCGGTTTCCAAGGTCTCTGGTTTAATTTGGTTTCCCTATCGGGTTTCGATTTTCATGCATTGATTTGGGCGATTCTCAGTTGTAACTAGTTTTTGATTGATCGATGGGAGGCGATAGGCTTTCTAGGATTTGTAATGTTTTTAGTGTTGGATTTGGTGATGATGGTATTCAACTGAAGAATAGATGGAATATAAAATTCAGTTTTTAACCTTGGTGGTGTTTTGTAGGAGGCGGTGAAAAACAGTTGTGACTAATATGTATTTATAGGTTAGGAATTCGTAGTTAAGCTAATATGTATTTATAGGTTAGGAATTCGTAGTTAAGCATGTATTATGTTAAATCTTGGCTATTTTGCAAAAGATTTGGAGAATCCTTGATATAAGAGAATTTTGTTCTTATGCAACTGTTAATGTCTTGAAGCAAAAGAAAAGTAACATAGGCCTAAAGAATAAAAAGGAACATAAAAGTCCAAGACTTGATCCAACATGACCTTTGAGTTTAAAGAATATATATATAAAGAATGAGGAATTTTTTTGAGGGGCTTGAATAGAAATCATAATATCTAGGATGGTTTGATAAAAAAGTGAAATGATAAACTGAAATGATAAACAGGGCGTTACATATTCATTTCTAAATTGGAATAAAATGGCGAATTTCATTTGTTTTGAAGCTAAACAAGAACCTTGACAGTTGTACTCACTTTCGTGCTTGCGGTTGTTACTAATAGCCAACATGTGAATGTAATTTCTTTCAAGGTTCTAATGTGACATGATGTTTCTTCTTCTTGTAGGTTATTGTTTTGTGTAAGAGATGTCGATTCTTTTTATGAATCACATGATAGCTGTTACAATATAGATTCAACTTGGTATTTTTCGTCCAGTGAAAATGAAGACGAAGACGAAGAGCAATAGTTATAGTAATTTTACATCCACCCAGATGACGAATAAAGTTTGAGTTGTTAGTTGTGTTCTTGCTTTGAAATGGTGTGAATCATGGACTTTGAGCCTCTTCTTTTTCTGGGTATTTGTATTGGTCGAGGGTTACCCACCTTTTCTCTTTGTTAGCTGAGTCAACTATTTTTTTGTTCGTTTGTTGGTATTAATTACCTAGACAAGATGTTTTTGTTGGCGATTGGATATACTTTCATTCTTTTCCCTTTAATTGACTTAGAGAATAGTGAAAAATAATTTGTTTTGGAGATAGAAAGTTTTTTGGTGAGATAGCAGTTGATATTATTGGTAGGTTTCGAAGTAAGTGATTGGATATCAAATTATTTGGTAAAAAAATTCCAAGTAGGCCCTTAGGTGTGATGTTTGTGTGTGTAAGAAATTAATGGTAGTGGAGAGAAAAAGGAAATAAAAGAGAGAAATGAGAGAAATTTTTTGGGAAAAAATTGAATTGTATTTTCTATTAGTGGAAAAAATTATGAGTTATAAACAATCACTTGTTTTTATTTTTATTTATTTATTTATTTATTTGCTAGTTTTCATAACCAATCACTGCCACTTTTCTTCTTTCATAAAAATACCAACCAACGAACCAAAAAAATTGTTTGTTGATTATATTCTATCCAACTTAAGTATATGATGTGAATATAGTACGAAGTGAGCAAAGTTAATTATTACAAGGACTAGTTTGGCATGTAAAATTATATATATATATATATATATATATATATATATATATATATATATTGTGTAATTTTATCTAAACAATATAAAATTTTATCTAAATAATATAAAATGATGATTTGTTATTTTTATCGTTTGAACAATGATCATAAACTAATAAAAATATGAAAGACTAATACTTTATTTAAAACAAAGTACAATTTGTAAGATAAAAATATCAAGAGATGGGGATATAATTTGGGGTTTGAGATTGTAATGAACTCGTAAATAATCTTTTTTTTCAATCAATCAAGTATTGTTTGTGATTCAATTCACTATAAGTCAATCACAAATATAGTTTAACCCTGATCAAATCGTAAATTCTAAGTATGAAACAACGTCTAAGTTTTAAATCATCCTTAGAACTCCAAAAGGCTTTAAAAACTTGTACAACTTCATTATTAATATCAAACCTCTCGGTTTTGTTGATTAGAGTGTTTTCGTGTTTGAGAGCCTATTGACAAACATCATCTCTCGAGTTTAGTTTATCAAGCTATTAATTATAAAAGGTTGTCAATTAACAACTTAAATATGCATAAACATTCGTGAATCATTTATGCAATAATGAAGTCAAAACACGAAAATAATAAAGGAGTCATATTACATTGAAAGAAAGATTAAAGCATTACTTATAATGGGCTCATGCTTTGTGATGATAGGAAAATAAAAGGCATGAGGAAAGATATGAGCCTCAATAGTCTTCGGAGGTCGGAAATGAGAGAATCGACCACAAAAACTAAATCACAACAAATCGGAAGTAAATCACAAGGCTTGACCACCGAAAGGACGAAAATGTCAATCAAGAATATAAAACGGCCTCTGGGCAAGCCTATTCTCTTAGAAATAGAATTAGAAAAGGCTCTTGATTTCCAAAATAGGTCGATAAAATCTTCCACCTCCACCAACACCAACTCCTCTCCCTCAAAATCAAACAAAGAATTATCCGAGCACAAGAGAGAGGAATCGGAATCTCAACTACCTCTTCCACCACCTCACTCTCAAGAATCAACAAGGTATCGAGTAGTGGTAAAAGAGTCTCAACAATCTCAAAAGCCTCCACAATAGGAACCAACCTTCGACACATTCGCATAAGGCACTTAAGCTCAAACCTCCATCGACCACCGAGATCTCCAAAGGCAACACCTCCTTGCACTCATCTACTAATATATGCTCATCGAACAACAAAGGGGTATAAGCATGCTCTTTCAAACCCATGGGCCCCACCAAATCACACGCATGCTCAATAAGACCCAACAAACTCAAATCATCACTCACCACTAGAACCTCCATTGGCATCACCCCCACACTTTCATCCACAAAATTATCAAGTCGAATGAGGGGGACAATGTTCACATCCACACCCTCAACCTCAACTTTCTTCTCCTTACTCACATCCACAAAAGTAGCAATCAAGCTACTATCACATACAACCGGAGCATAGGAATGCGAAGTGGATGGAGCATAATTATCATAACTCAGTGAATATGAATTAAAACTGGGTGGAGCATATGAATCATAGCTCGGATATGAATAAGGGGAAACAGGTGGAGCGTATGAGGTATAAATGTCTAGATTGTAAGAATTGTGAGGTAGAGCATGAGTAAAGAGTCGAGGTCGGTGGATCATAGGATTCGTACCTCAATGAATAGGAATTAGAAGCGGGTGGATCATATGAATTATAGCTCGAGGAAGAGAAGTGGGAGGTGGGTAGAGGATAATAGAACTCCTCCATGAATCATACACCGAATTCTAAGATAGCATGTAGTCGGACTTTGAAATATTAAGCCATGTAAGTGACTAACCCCTTAACGAAAATGAGAAGATTCACACATTCACTTGATCCATAGGGAGGCCCTTGAGAGGAAATGAATGAGTAACGGTGTTATACTCATAAAAAAAGAAAGTACATCCTCGCTCGGAAGCCCATGCAACAACGGGAGTAGATCATATTGAAAATTCTTAATATCGTAGGCTCACAACTTGGGTCAAAGTGGGATAACAAGTTGTGGAACTTAAATCGCGGAATAAAGAGGATGATATTGGCCATGAAGATGGTAAGAATCGTCAAATCGTGAAGAACTGAATAATTGGACAATTTTGTTTTGTTGAATCTCGCATCTCAAAAGATGCAGTTGATCGTTGATGTATCTTGCATACACAATACTCAACAAATAATATTAAATGAACTAGTGGTGACAAGAAAAACGAACAAAAGAAAAATCAAGTATGAACAAGACAAAAAGACAAAACAAACACAAACACTAAGTTAAAGTCATGAAGAGGAAACATAAAAATCACGACCTTTCGCCTTCCTCGACAACGGCACCAAATTTTAAAATGATCTCAAATGCACTATTTTTACAAACATTTTGAGGATCGCCCACAAGAGAATGAGGTCGATCATAGTGCGGTGAGGTGATTCAAGTCGTATCTCACAAGGAAGACTAATTGAAAGTGATTTTTGTATTTCGAACACGAAAGAGAGAATAAAGGAAAAGCTAAACTAAACACACGATCAAATTTTGGGGTTTTTGATTTTTAGCTACTAAGACGAGAATTTAAATTACGAAAATTAAAATCGAAAACTTTGAAAAGATCAATAAAACAAATGTCAGACTCGTCTCCACGATCAATTGATATTGATCGAACACTTAATCTACAAGTTGGGGATATCAATCCCAGTTTGTATATTAAACACCCAACAATGCCAACTGATGATTTTAAACTCATGTAGGCACTAGACCCGTAAATCTTACCCAACAATCATGAAGATTTGCATAACATAAAGAAAAAGTATGAATATCATCAACCAAATAATAGTTTATATAATAAAAGCTAAGAAAGATGAATTAAAACAAAATCTTGAAGATTGGAAATCAAGAACAAAAAGTTAGGAATATCATGAATTTCATAAACTCAAACGAATAAAAGCAATGGAGGGAAAAATGTATTCCGACTACTCCTAAATAATCAAAGATGCTACTACAATGCTTGGACAAATATAAAAATAAATAAATAATAATAATCTAGACTACAATGTCAACCATATGCATGAAATTGGCTAAACTTGGCAAAACCCATTTGTTTGATTAAAAACATCACTATCACCTTTATCTAGTTATTCCAAAAGAAGAAATAAGATTAAAACATGAGTAAGAACATGGAAATGGAGGATTACTAACAATACATGAAAATATACAACTACAAGCACCAAATTATACATGAGAATTTAGGATTAAAAAACATACATAAATCCTACAAAAGAAAATGTAAGAGAACTACTAAAGTTAATTAACCTAAGGAGGGGATTCTCCAAGTTCACTAAAAGCCACTACAAGATTACAATTCTTCACCCAATTACAATAAGATTTAATCTTCATCCACAATCCAAGAAACCGATGGAAATCCACATTGTGTTTGAAAAACTAGGAAAAGAGGAAAAAATGGAGAGGAGAGGATGGAGAAGATGAAGTTTTTAAGAGATTGGAAGAAATAAGATGATGTGAGGATGTTTAGTGAGGTTATAGTGTTCAAGGAGGGTAAAATAGTTATTTTTATGTCAAAAGGGCCACTCGGCCAGGCAAAACAGTAACTCCTGTTGATTGACCAACGATCGATGGTCGGTCAAAGGTGCAAAACATGTGTATTCGTCAGGTATTTTGAAGCTTTTAATCTCTAAATAAGCACCAAATATCTAAATATAAAATGTAACCCTACCTATTAGATTTCATCTGGCTTTTGAATTATTCTAGCTGGAGATTTCTGGAGAGTGTTATGACCTCCAAACCAAGAACCACCACATCTAGGGATTCAGTACAATATTTCAACTTCAAGTTGATTTTGACCACTCTAAAATTCTAAACCGAGAGAAGTGATAAACACAAAGGTTTTATATAAATCTCTTAGGTTTCAAATGGTATAAAATACAAGTAAATTTCATGAGGGGTAAGGAAGTTATGCTCATATTACCGCAACTGCTACATCCAACGAGCAAATGCATGGACCAATAATGTCAATGGACACATTTCTCATCGTTTTCACTCAATTTTGCACCATAGACTCATCGACACTTGTAATTGAGTTCATCGGACTCTCAACTTCTGAGCTTGATCGGGGTCTGCTTTCACCAATTTTGACCTAAAAAGATAAAATAGTGTATAAATCCTAAAAAATATGAGAAAAACACGAAAAAACACTTTAAAGACAACACAAGCTAAGAAAATGCAAAATAAGTAAAAATGACTCACAACACTACTAAAAACCGACAAAAACACGCAAATCATGACTAAAACACACACACAAATATGTACAAATCATCCACCATTTTTTTATTGACTCGTTTAGACTTGTTTCGTCTACAAGTTACCTCGATTTCTGGATCGATGGGTTCCAAAAGTGCCCCTTTAGAACGTGTGCACATACACTACATATAAACCGGTTAATCTAGATTCCAATCAAAATAGAAACCAAAGTTTATATTAAAACTGTTTTATCAATATATTATCAACTAAAATCTAAAGGTCCCTGACAACGACGCCAAAAATATGACCGTTTCCCACTTTGTGGGTCGATAGTCGAGTAATAAAAACTTATTCATTTATTATACTCTATCCAACTGCAAGTATACGATATAGATGTAGTACAAAATGAGTAAGGTCAATTCTACAAAGACCATTTATCGACTTAAAGTTGACAAGTAATATAATAAGATATGTTGTTTTTGTCATTTGAACGACGATCATAAACTAAAAAAAAAACAAAAACAAAATAATAATACTTTATCAATAACAAAGCACGATTTGTAAGATAGAGAATATCAAGAGATGGGAAATATTCCAGGGTTTGGAATTGCAATGAACTCATAAATATTCTTTCTTTTCAACCAATCAAGTATTATCTGTGACTCAATTCACTATAAGCCAATCACAAATATAGTTTACCCTTTCTCTTGAAGTGATTAAACCGTATATTCTATGTATGAAACAATGACTCCATTTGAAATCATCCTTAAAACTCCAAAAGGTTTTAAATATTTGTACGACTTCACTATTAATCTAAAACCTCTCGCTTTTGTTGATTAGAGAGTTCGTGTTTGAAAGCCATTGATAAACCTCATCTCTCAAATTTTAGTTTATCAAGATATTAGTTATAAAAGGTCTTCAATCAATCACAACTTAAATATTCATAAACGTTCGTAAATCACTTATGCAATGTAATCAAAACACGAAAATAGCAAAGAGATCATACTCAATTGAAAAAAGATTAAAGTATTACTTATTAATTGTTTCTCTAAACCGTATAATAATGAAAGATTATCTAGACATGTTCATGAAATAAACTAAGCAATTCATCGAAGACATAACATTCATAAATAAAACAAAGGAAAATTAAACCGTATGGAATATGTGGATCCTTCGTTTTTCGTGTTTCCTGTGTTTCTCTTTTGAATCAAACCTAAAAAACTCTCTCTTTTCTCTCCAAGAATCTCTCAAGATGAACTATATGCTAATGGATGATGGAAGGATTGCAATTCGATGTATTTGGACTGATTCTTGGCCTCTTTTAAAAGTAAAAAATAAGATCTCCATCATTAAACTACATTTTTAATGGTTTTTGTCCCCATCGCAACCACGAAAGTGGTCGCGATTGCTTGCCTAAAAAACGGCACCAAGTAATAGCCCTAGTAGCCATCGTGACGGAGGTCGCGACTGGGTCTTTTAGCCTTGTTGACTCGTTTGATTATGTGGGCTTGCTTCTAGATTGGCCCATTAGACCTTAGCCTTGGTCCAAGACTCCATTCTTTTCACCCTTATGCTCATTTAAGGCCAAATAGCTACAAAATCCTATCAAAACAATACAAGAAAAATATCAAACACGCAATAACGTCTAAATAATAATTACTAAAGTGAGATTATGTTAAAAATGCTCAAACAATAGTGGAAACCTAATCAAGTATGTCTCAATATGTACATAAAACTATGTTTATCTGTCAGATGCAATGTTGATGTTTCACATGTCATAGGTGACATGATTAGTCACTCCACTGTCTAGATACCAACTGAAATCTTGAAAAGACCCTTGAATACCAGTTGAAGAAGTGGCAAGGTTCACCTTTGGTGAATAACTGACATTGCCAGTTGCAGCCTTTGAGTTGTTGAGTTGTTGTTTCTGTTGTAGAATTTTCCAATATGAAGATTTTCATTTATCCAGTGATAACACTTGTCTGTAGTGTGATTGGTGAGTGATAGATATTACACCTAGTGCCACTATTAGAATGACCCCTCTACCTCTAAAGGATCCATTACGTTCCCTAATTTACCTCTATTGTTGTAATTATTATTCTGTCTGTAATTGTTGGTTTGACTATAGTAACCTCTTCTTCTGTTACTTTGATTCCCAATGCCTCTTCCTCTGTTGTCCTGAGTTGTGTCTGAGTAGCCAGGTTAATGGAAAATCCTAGATTCTCGGTGCCGTTCATACACTACATTCTATTTTCTTAACTCAACAAGATGGCATGTGCTTCTGTTAATGTGAAAGGATCAAGTTTGGATGTTATTGATTCAACTACATGATTATTTATACTCAGGTCCTAAACCATCAAGTATGTGTAGAACCTGATCAGACTCACTTATACTTTGCCCAACAAAGGTATGTAAATCACAAACAGATTTCACTTATTCAAATAGTCCCTCATTTGCATATTACCCTTGTTTAAAGTTTGTAGTTGAAGCCTATACTACATAAGTTTAACTTAACTCCATTCTGACTACTGAATGTAACACTCAAAACTTCTCAAACTTGTTTTCAAGGTTCTAATCCAATAGTAGTTGGTATGCCCAATTTGGGTTGGACTGAGCTCTCATGGTGTGACTGGTTAACCTCGCGCTTAGCCCTGGCTGGGGGAGCTGACCAAAGGTGACCCTTGTCACTAGGGGCGGACCCGAGTTGGGCCTTAGTAGATTCCAAGCTTCAGGATAGCTCAAGAGGGATGAACTGAGCAAGAAATGTGCCATGCTGAAATTCTAAGAGGAGTGCTGGGTTAGTCACTAATTGGGTAGCTTCGAGTCGCTGAAATGGCTCACGACTCGATAGCCCTGGGTCACGGGAGAACCGATCTAATAGTTCATCTCAAAAAGGTGTCATAAGAATTTGGGATGGCCACTTAGGAAAATGCAGTTTAAGTTTGGTCGTCCTGAATTAGGTCAGGCTCGTCTTGGTCTAAATCTTGGGGAAAATCCCATCCTGATTGGGAAGGAATATGGAGGCAGACTAGAGTCATTCAGATCTAGCCATCTTAGGAGAACTGAATTGCTTAGATCGTCTGAATAATGGCCTGAGACTCGCGGTAATCTTCCGAGATCTCGGAGAGGCCTTAACTAATTCAGGATATAAATATCTCAACCAACAAAAGAAGGGAGGTATCACTTTCTCACCTGCCCCTTTTTTTAAGTGCTCTTTGAAATTACCTAAACCCACGACTGACTTATGTTTTGAAGAGGGCTCCACCGGAACCTCTCCGGTGGTCCTTTCTAACGTATTTCTTTGGCAGGTTTCTTAGGTCACGTCGAAGAGTAGCCTTGCTTCTACATCAGCATTTCTGGACGAATCAGTAATAATCAAAATACTCTCACTAAGAGAAGATAAAAGCCATGATATGAACAATTGATATTGCCTAATCCAAGACGAGTTAGCAGGATTCAATGAGATTACATTGTTTGTACATGAAACATATTTGTCTCATTGTGGTTGAGATCCATTAAGGTACCCCTCCAAACCATAACCTCGTATGGCAACAAGAACTTGTTTCCTCTAAACTAAGAAATTAGTATCTAATAGATTAATTGTGAGCATTTAACTTGGTTTAATGATAGATTGGGAGGGAATTGTAGATAGGGATGGAGCAACAACACTTGGTGGAACTGCTTGGTGTAGAATTTTGTTCTTCAGTTGCCGCCATAAGTGGTTTAGGGATTAAAAAATAGAGGATATAAGGAATGAATCAAAGACATGTATAGCTAGCTTGTTGGCACACGTCGGGGTGTCAATTTTACCCGTTAGGTACTCGTATAGGATCGTATTTGGGTGGTTCTTGAATGCTATAATAGTGGGTATGAGTAATATACAAGTAAATGTTATTTACCCATTATCTGATTTCCTGATCCGTGTACCCATTATATATATATATATTACAATATTGAGTGTATTAAAAATACATAAGTTTTAAGAGTTAATAAAGAATAATAAATAAAAATATATTATTTAATTTACCCATCGCAATTTTTTTTTATAAAATAACTTATTAACCCTATTTACATATCTATCGTCTTTGGCATAATAATGTGTTTTCAATCATTTTCTACTTTTAGTCTTGACATTGAAGCATAAAGTTGTCAATTTATAAAAATTGGTAATATAGACGAAATGAGTATTTATCGGTTGTACTTGTATAATGTTAATGTAATAAAATATAATTTTAATACTACACCAAATAATATTTCAAAAAGATAAATATTTTATTGTGAAAAATAAAAACAAATAGAGAAGTATATAGACTTTTTTCAAAAACTATATGTGAAAGATATTAATAAAAAATAAGGATGAGGATATGTTAGATTTGATAAACATATACATCAAATTTTACTCAAAATAAAATCATATTTTGCAAATAATAAAGAAAATTTGACATATTTGAAATAAGTTAAAAAAGAACAAAGTTGAAAACATAGAGCATCTCGCAATATCATTATCAGAATATAATTTGAGATCCATTGAAATAATCCCAAGAATCTCAAATATTATATATTTTCATCTTATAAATAATATTAATAAATCAAATAATATATGCTTCGCCTTCAAAATTATGTAACTAATCTGTGAAACAAGAAATCGGTACGTGATAAGAATTTAAATAAGTACTATAATCTGGTGGAAAGTATAATGGGGACAAATGTAGGATGAAATTTTTTGAAAATTGAATTACATACCATTATGAATTCTAAAAATAAAGATCAGTTTTATTTGAACAATTATTTAAGGTCTACGGAATAAACTATAAATTACACACAACAATCGTGCATTTTCAAAATCTTAGAAAATCTCTTCAAAATAAAAAACCACATGCAAAAAATAATTTATATAAAAAAGAATCGGAAGTTTATTTCATTTATAATTCATGACTAAAAAATAAAAAAACAAATAATGAGGAAGAGTACCATTTGCCTCTGCGAAAGGTTGAACAATCATTACACTAATTTTTGATAGCTTATAAAACTCCACTTGATATCCCAGTTCAATCATACACTCAAATCGGTCATGAATTAAGAATTATAATTAGAAATCAAAACCAAAGTTTATATGTCAAATATGGGGACATTTAAGAATGAAGAGAAGAATGATAAGAAAAGATTTTTAAGAAGATAAACAATATAGATATTAGTATAGGTAAAAACCAGTATTTTAAAACGCGTATCACGCTTTGCTTTTTGATCCCAACATCGCTCAGTGTAAATAGCATTCTGTATTGAGTGAGCTATTTAAACACGTTATCTCAATATTAAAAATAATTTTATATTTTTTTGTGAGTTATTTTTAATATAAAATAATTATTTTTTTTCTCGAAATATAACTTAATATGTAATCTCAACAAATAAAGTATAAAAATATCAGTCAAAAATCACAATTTATAAATACAATAGAAAATAAAAATTAATATAGAACTTTATGATAATATGTAATAAAATGTTAAAATTCTGTAATAATATCTAGAAACAAGTTGATAAACGGATCAGTATCGTTAGATCAAATAATATAAATGAAAAAAAAATCAAAGAATTAGTTAATAGATAGATGGTTTCTATTTATATAGAAAATAAAATTATTTTCTATTTATATGAATAACATAATATAAATCAAAGAATTAGTGTAAAAAATTACTTAAACAGACTTATAATATCAGGATGTGCATGAGTAGGTAAGTTTAAATTCTAAATAAATAAAAACTGTAAATAAAGAAATTGGTGTAAAATTACTTAAACACACCTATAATATTGGATATTGGATGTGCATGTGTGGGTAAGTTTAAATTTTAAATAAATAAAATCTGTGATGCAAAACAATAGGGGAGAGAAAGTGAGAGACGACACGAAATTAGGAGAAAACATACCGATCAAGCTAAAATTTTAAATAAATAAAAATTGTGATACAAAACCATTGGAGAGAGAAAGTGAGAAGCGTCAAAGAAAATAAGAAGAAAGAAAATGAGAGACAGCTAGAAAATAGGACGGAGTGTATAGGAAATAGGTGTGGACGTACGTATCACGTGGAAAAGAAAAAAAATAAAAAAGAAAAGACTTAAACACACTGTAAGGAAAAATAAAATATCATGGATATATAGGAAATAGGTGTGGACAGCGTATCACGTGGACAAAACAAAAAATAAAAAAGAAAAGACTTAAACACACCTATAATATTGGATGTGTGGGTAAGTTAGCGTGTGTAAAGAAAAAAAAAATAAAAAATAAAAGACATAGACAGAAAAAAAATCACAGAATACTCCACGTGAAAGTAGGAAATGAAAGTGGGGATTCAATTAATAATATAGGGGTATATATGTATGTATGTATGTATGTATGTATGTATGTATGTATGTATGTATGTGTGTGTGTGCGCGCGCGCGCTATTATATATAATATAAAAATCAATATATTATCAAATAAACGTACATAAGGGATGCCTTATTTTCATTAAAAATATAAAAAAATAAATTCAAATTTAAATGATTTATAAAATGTGAAAAGCATACCAAATGATAAATGTTTGTTCTACTACCATATCGTTTTTTAAGTTTAAATGTTTGTTATGTTACAAAGTTGTGTAGTGAAAATCAAATAAAATTGTGTAGACATTTATTGACTTTCATTAAGCATATATGTAAAAATAAAATATGTTTTACTAGTTACTAAAAAGTATCTTGAAGGAGTTTTATGGAGAACTCTAGAGAACTTCATTAAATTTATCTCCATCATCTATAATAATATAAATATAAATAGAAATAGGGTTTTCGTTATATCGATGGCATTGATGGCATTCTTTTCGTATAGAATTGGTGCAAGCAAAAAGGTTTTTTTTTGTTAATTAAATTTTAGGGTTGTCAAATTATTTAAATTAGAGGAGGAGTTTCTGGTCCATATTAAAATGCTGAAATTATGAGTGATAAATAATACAGTGAGTATCGTAATAGATACTTACACATTTTTGGTGATCGTAAATGTTCAAATCGTTAATATGAAAATGAAATTATGAGTGATAAATAATACAGTGAGTATCGTAAAAGATACATACACATTTTTGGTGATGGTGAATGTTCTGATCGTGAAAATATTTTGTTGGGATTTTTTGGTGATTAGTGAATTTTTGGTGATCGATGAATGTTTTGATCGTTAATATAAAAATGTTTTGGTGAAATTTTTAGTGATCGGTAAACGTTGATCGTTATCGTTAATATAAAATGTTTGGTGATTGTGAATATTCTGAAATATTGTTGAAGATTTTGGTGGTTAGTGGTTAGTGAATAATCTATTTGTTAATACCTTGATCGCATGAAAATGTTTAGTTAATATTGTTATTAGTTGTATGGATAAAGTCTGTTATACTATTTCGCGTATCTGTATCAAACATGTTCATAATTAATGGAGAAATAAGCTAATTTTATTTTTTTGAAATGGAGTTAAAATAAACAATTTTATGTTCAAATGTAAAATGTACCTTGCCAATTTTATATATTTTTTCTTGATAAACACAATCCGGATAAACCCTTTTATATCCATTTTCCAACATTTCAAGCAGCCGACAGACAGGAGCCAACTCCATGCGATGAGTTTTGTTGTAAATTGAATTTATTCTAATTAAATGGTACATCAAAAATTCGTGTTAACGAATTATATAAGCTCGTTCTACGTGTCGTGTAGATAATTATACCTTTTTGAATTTCTCAAATCCATTAATTGGTGAGTGATAAATGATGCTTGGAAGTTGAACGGTTGCTTAAATGCAATTTCGTTTATCCCACATTATTCAATGTGGAAGGGAGTTTAAAATTGATTACATTTCTTTAGTGTACATCAAGTGGGCCAGAGAGTGTTGTGGGTTTTGTGTAAACAAAGCTCACGCGGGCTCTTGGACTTGGGTTCGCCCGTCCGCCTTCGGCGAAGCCGATGGCGGGACCGAGCCCGAGCCCGCTACTGGGCTCTGGGCCTGGGACTTGGGACTTGGGTCCGAATTGGCTGGTCCGATTGGGCATGTGCACGCTGAACCCGTCCAGGTTCATGCGTGATGATGCTGACTGTTTGAACGACTTAATGACGCCTTTAAGGACGTCATTAAGAGGGTTGTAACCAACCCTATATAAGGGTGAGGACTCCTTCACTTTCCATACACGGGATATATCTGAAGCACCTGGAAAAACGAAGAACACACAAACACACTGCATATTGTTTTCTGTTTTATTTTTCTTTACTTAGCTCAGACCATATTCATCCAGTTCGCCGGAGCTCTGATTTTTACGGTGCTGTAATATCAGAGACGAAGTCGTTTCATCTTTGGAGATGAATAGCCAGAACTGAAGGGCACTACTGGGGCTATTTCGTCTTGCGGATAGAGTGCTTACTCGACTCGACTTGACTTTTGATTTACTATTTCCTGTTTACTATTTTTCCAATTTTCTCGAGATATTTAGTTATATTCCTGTTTGTGCTCGACTCCGAGTTGTAATTTTCTAACAAGTTTAATACATTTTCCAAACAGACAGGAGCAAGCTTCCTGCGGTAAGCATAATTTCTAAAGTTAGGGCTTTGTATGCTAATGTGTTCTTGAGTTTGCTCTTCAACATAACCACATGTTCCAAATGAGTAAAATATAAACTTTTTCTCCTCTGGCCGCGTGCAATGGTTTGATTCTCGTTGCTCCATCCATTGTGAATCGTAAAAGAATTTATTTGGAGATTTGGAACCCATTAACTCCCGAGGTCCTCGAGCTTCCCCGAGGAAGTTTCTACTCAGGCAAAGAGTTTAGTGAGTTGTCTACTGGGATTGGGTATGATTATGCTAATGATGATTACAAAGTTGTTGTGATTAATTGTCAGGGTCAAATCCCTGAAATGTATATGTATGAAATTCATCTGAGATCGGACTCGTGGAGGAAGATTATGGGTTGCCCGTGTGGAAACTCAGCTGTAACTCATAACGCTTTTTTTCTGAGTGGAGCTTTGCACTGGATATCCACGTGGGATACTAACTATAATAACAGAAAAATAATTGTGTTCGATGTTGGGACTGAAAGCTACCGTGAGCTGAGAGTGCCTCCGTTTCATGGAAGAGACAAAGATAATAATAAAATTGTAATGGAACATCAATATTGAGATGTGTTGGGTGGGTGCTTAGTTGTGAGTGGCTTTGTTACAGATGACTCCGACTTTAAGCACTATGATGTATGGGTGATGAAAGATTATGGAGCACACGATTCGTGGGTGAGGTTGTTCTCTGTAAATGAATACGATAATCCTGTTCTTGGGTTTGATTTAAGACCCGTCGCTTATTTGAAGAACAAAAAGCAGATTTTCGTGCAAGATGATGGGGAATTTTATTTTCTTGATGTTGAGAGTGATTTGTTGAAGGAGGTTTCCTTTCACGGGCTCGTTGGGCTTTTATCTGTATAAGTTTATCATGAAAACATATTTCGGCTCTTCGACAATTGTGGCTTTAGGAGACTTGTCGGAAGAGAAAGAAGAATAAGTGAGACGAAGAGCAAAAGGAAGATGGCTGATATAAAGTAAGACACTCTAAAACTAATCTTGCTTTCATGCTAAAACAAATGAGTCTTCTTCTTATCCTCACAACTTTGGTTTTTTCTTAGTCTTGCTAAACCCGATTTGAATGTAGAAATGAAAATTAAAGGAAATGAAAGAGTATTCAATTAAATTTATTTGTATCTGAGCCGAATTTTGTTTATTTCAATTTGGATTCAAAATAATCGAGAGAAATGTGCTATTTTCTTATTTGTAGTGGTATGTCGTCATTCTAAACCGTAATGACTTGTTCTTAATGTCAAAAACTTGATGTTGGGGAAAGGAGTGTTTGCACGCATTTTAACAAAGGGATTCTAAAATGAATGCCGTATTTCAACCTAGAAGCTGAGAATTTTAATTTTGAATTTTTTGGAATAGCCTACATGAGAATATAACTTTATTTTATTTTAAGTTTCTAAGTGACAGTGATGTTTCCATTTTCTTGCAGATTCACGTTGTGTGTAAAGGATGCTGGATCTTGGGGCAGTTCACACGATGAATGTGTTATAAGTGCAGATTCATCAAATTGGTATTTTTCGTCCAGTGAAGACGAATTTGAATAGTTTTATACTCATCTGAAGCACTTGATGATGCTCTTCAGAAGATCTGAGATATAACATATTTAATGTCTGGAGAGCCTATCAATAGAAAGCAGCTTGGATGTTAATCGTTTGATGATTTTCAATTGTATTAGCTGATAGATGAGTTGTTTGTATAAAAGTGTTTGGTTAATAGTTGAGAGTTGATAGCTACGATTGTGTAATGACTTATATGGACTTTAGCATAATTTACTGCTGAGTATTTTTGTGTTAATTTATAGATTAGTAGGTCACCGATCTCACACTCTGAGACTTTTTTTTCAACCCAACAACTCAACCCGCACCAATTTGCCCACTCATCACATTCAATTAATATATTTATGAACCCAACAATTCAACTTGGACCAATTTGCCCACTCATCACACTCAATTATTAAAGAGAGAGAGAGAGAGAGAGAGAGAGAGAGAGAGAGAGAGAGAGAGAGAGAGAAATACAACACAAAATTGTATGTATCATTTTTGGGTCCAATGGAATTCATAGGTATAGGAAGAAGCCCCCTCCAATAGAGATTTTTTCTTTCGACCATATTTCGATTGTTAATACGATATATAAGGACCGCTACTACAAAGAGTATTCCACCCTTGATCGTGAAATATCGATTGCTTGTTGAACCCTGTGAATTGCGTGAATGTAGGATACTCAAAATTCGGGGGTCAAAGAGTTTTAGAAAACGTTCTTGGTAGAAAAAAATGTGAATGAAAGACCCTACTGTTCTATATGTGCCTCATTTTTGATTACTATTAATCCGTCAAATTGATTCAGATTTATGGCAATTCGTAACTCAAAACTTTGATCAACCACCACGATGTCATCGCTTATGGTTGTACGATGTGTGTGTAATTATACCCGAAGATTTGACATCTAAAACAACACTCCGCAAATTTGTTGACATTTATTATTTTCTATCTGTTTTAATTTTTTGACCATTGATTGTAAATGTTTGATTCAAGCCCTAGTTTAAACTGAATATGTTTTGCTTGACATGATGCTTAATAGGTAAAAATGAGTGATTTTGATGAGCTTTTTGATGATTTTTCTACATTGATTAATCATGATTCTATGGAGATGTACAGCGAAAACCAATCACTTTAAAATTGATTCATTCTAGAGGTTCCCAGAAAAATAAGGACTCTAAAAGGTACTTTCTTTGGGAACGATAAGTCCTGCTCTGATCTTCCATCGGTCATGGAAATGTACATGAAGAAGGTAGTTTTCCTATTCCTATATGCCCATAAAATTCAATTTCTAGACTCGTAGATAAATAAATAAGTTACTCTTTTTGTCCATGTATAGGAACTTGAAGTGGAAAAGTTTATAACTCGTGAAGTGCCATTTGCTGAGATAAACAAAGCTTTTTTATCTGATGCTGAGGTGAAGGCTTCCGTTGTATGACCTAAATGGAGTGAAGATAAACTGATTGTAATTTTATTATTATGGTGTTTTATGTTCAAAGATGTCTTTAAGCTCTTCAATTTGCTTCTCCCATTTAAATGTTATCATTGTGTTCTCTTAACTTCAAAACAAAGTTCAATTGTGTGTGGAGCCGCTAATTCTTTTGTATAAATTAATGTTAATTACTTGTGCGGAGGTGTATGTTTGAGAACACTCA
This sequence comes from Phtheirospermum japonicum, assembly GCA_014905375.1. NCBI lineage: Eukaryota > Viridiplantae > Streptophyta > Magnoliopsida > Lamiales > Orobanchaceae > Phtheirospermum > Phtheirospermum japonicum. The sequence continues at coordinate 2,434,919 of BMAC01000050.1, forward strand.
AGTTGTAAAATACTATAAATAAACATGTGGGATATAAAAAAAAGGTCGCAGGGTCGTTTGTGTGCTTGGCTAGTCAAGCACGATGTTTAACATAGCAAGTAACAACATTGACAATACTTTAATGAATCTTTGTAATAATTTAACTATTCAGATGTAATAACAAATATCAGATACAGAAACTAATTATACTTTAACTATATTTTATAATATTTTAACTATATTTTGTGATACTTTAACTAACTCTATAAAAAACATACATTTAAACAACATGAATCCTACATTAGAAATTTCTAATATATTAACTATATTTTGTAATATTTTAATAACTTTTTGTGATACTTTAACAACATAAAGTATTACGTGTTTCTGATATTATGTATTTTTTTAACTTAAAACTATATATATATAATATATATATATAGTTGTAAGTTAAAAACACACACATAATATCATAAACACGTAATACTTTAACTATCTATTGATACCTTAACTATGTTATGTAATATTGACTTAAGTTGTGACACTCTTAACTTAATGTGTGATACTTTTATTGTGATTTATAACACATTTATATACAACTATAATATACATATTTTTACCTGAAATTGTGATACTTCTAGATTAAATTGTGATATTTTTATTATAATTTGTAATACTTTTATATACATGTATACTTTGCATATTTGTCCATAAAATTGAAATACGCACACACAGACACCTGTCAAAGAAATAATCAATGGCTAATCAACCAAGCTTGATTAAGAATAATGCAGTCCCCACCACCGAATTTTCACCTCTATTGAACATATGGACACAATGACATCATCATTTAGCTAAAGAGGAACAAATTGCACCAACACAACCTTTTATGATACTTTAAAAATATCTTGTAATAACTTAACTATATTTTATGATTCTCTAATAACATTCTGTGATATTATAACAATCTAGTGACACATTGGCTATGTTTTGTGATACTTTAACAACATATAGTAAAAAAATGTAAGAATACAAATTAAATACTAGAAAGCTATGAAATGCTTACTATACATTGTAATACTATAATTACCTTTTGCGATACTTTAATTATGTTTTTTGTAATATTTTTATATAAAATATATTGTGTTATACTTTTGTCTAAAGTTGAGATACTTTTAGTTGGGATGGTAATTACATTTACTGCAATTTGTAATCACTTTAATATTCTAGTATAATATGCATACTTTCACCTTTAAATTGTGTTTTTTTTAGAGTTTACTATGTCTTTTAATATTTTTTTAACTTAAGATCTACACTGAAATACTAAACGGTCAAATAAAAAAGGTTGGAAAGTTAATTAGATTCATACGGCTAAAATCTCAAAAACTCAAAAATTGAATAAAGTCTCTATTTTATTATTATGTTTATAATAATTGTACATGTCTTCAGCATATTTCACTGTTGTTAATTCGTCATCCACATCTGCTGCATCGATATCCACCGTCGGATCCTTCGACTTCTTGGTAAGCTGCCTGAAAAAGTTGAAACAAATTAATAACATTACCAGTAGTCATTGACATGGCAATGAAAAATATAAGCTCATTTAATAATAATAATAATAATAAGAATAATAATAATAATAATAATAATAATAATAAGAAGAAGAAGAAGAAGAAGAAGAAGAAGAAGAAGAAGAAGAAGAAGAAGAGAAGAAGAAGAAGAAGAAAAAGAAGAACTTTGCTTCTAGCAGTGAGAGTTTTGTTGGGCTTCTTCGGCGATCCTTTCCTTAATTTTCTTTGTACACATTCTCGGCTTTGGTCTTCTTCATAAGAGATTATGACAATCAATTCTTATTTTTGGCTTAACCATAGGACAATCTCTTCTTAGCCCTGGCTTTTTGATTAACATGAATTTGTCCTTATTTTTATTAGTATTTCAGTTAGTTTTTATTGTTAATTTTGGTATAAGTTGGATAGATTAAGCTTATTTTCATATTTTCGTATCCCCAGCTTATTTTACCGTATTTTGATCGTTATTGATGTAAATAGGTTATTATTCTCTGTTTTTAACCATACAACTAAGTAACCGAGGAGGCTCAGAGCTTTAAAGATGAATTTTGCAAAGACGTTGCGAGAACCGAGCGGCAAGAACGAGCAAATTGGTGAAGAAGTAGCAAAAATGAGTTGCAAAGGAGAACCCATCTATCGACGAGGGCATTGATGCGACGTCGACGCCACTGCATTACTCGCGTCGATCGATGACCTGCCGACGATTTGTCGACAAAACTCTCTGTTGGCATCGATTTAAGTCCGTCGATTGACAACCTGCCGATGACCTATCGACAAAACTCTCTAATGGTGTCGATTTAAAGAGCGTCGATCGACGGAAACTGCCGACGCAACCATGAAGCCCATCGACGCGATTACCGTCGATCGATGGATGGTCGACGCGGGCCCAGATCGGGATTTTTAATGAAACTTACTCTCCAAGTCATGGGAAAACTGTAAATACCTCTTCATATTTCGACTTGGAGACACGTCCTACACATCCCTAGGGTTTCATATAATAGATAAAGTTCATTTTTACACTCCGTTACGTAGTAAAAGATCAAGGTTGAAGATCCAAGGTGCCTTCGCACAAGTTTTCGTTCTTCAATCAAGATCGACTTCTCAACTCCAGAGTAGCTGGAAATTTATTATTTTTCCTATATATAATAAGTACTCTAAACATTTTTATTGCTTTCTTAATTAGTTTTTACTTATGCTTGAATTTAGTTATTGCTATTTACTTTTCGGAATTGAGTTATTTGATGCTTGATATCTTTGAATTCATATTGAATATAGATCGTAATCGTATTCTTTTGAATTTCGTTTATGCTTGGTTATGCTACCGTTCATGCTTGGCGAATTTATTGATTATGCTTAGTAATTTTATTGGTAATTTAGTTCATACTATTCAATTGCTTGATAATCTTAGAGATAAGTTTGGTGCATAAATCTTTAATTGTTCTTCAATTTTCAAAACCCTAGTTCATAGTTCTTAGGTAATTAAGCTTTTAAATTCTAGTTGGTGAATTAAGTTTAAGATAATTAGTTTAATTCATTTAGTTTCAATAATTGTTCTTGCTTTTCAATTCGTAGTTTATAAATTCAAAACCCCAATTATACATGTTTTTGTGTGATATTGTGATTAAACAAACATCCGAACTCTGATTTTCAGTTCGTTGAGATTCGACTCTACTCAGCTTTCCGCCTACAAGTGTCCCCGTTTTCTTGCGGGCGAGTTTTAAACGTTTGACAAATAATTTATAAAAGTAATTACGGAAAATTTTGATTCACTTTTGCAGCACCATTTTTTCCCACTAAAAGCACATTCACATTCTCTGTTAGTACGTGGTTTCTACACATGCTACTTATAATAGCTAGTCAGGCCATTATAAATTGGGATAAATAATTATCCCAAAATCAGTTAAAGTTAAAAACTAAAAGTATCACAAACACAGTTTAAGGTATCACTAATTCGACTAAAAATATCACAAATTCAAGTAAAAGTAACATATGTTATATTTTATGTAATGCCCCAAAGAAAATACTACCTTAATAGTAAATAAAATAAATAAATAAAATAAACTCTCACCTGAAATTTGTTTTCATATACATAAAACACAATAAAAGGAATTCGACAAAAGAAAGCTCTAGACGAGTCGGTCTTCACATTGAAAATTGAAGTCAACTTCATTCGCATTATCGTCGATATCTGGAGAGTTTGGTTTTAAAACAAACGAGAGCGTGAGCTAAAAGAGCTCAGTGAGGGTAAGCAAATGAAATGAAAATTTTCTTTTAAAAAATAAAACTGACAAGAGTTTATAAAATAATTTTCATAAAATAATCAAAACACTTAGTGTGCAAAACTATTTTCATGTGTGTAACAAAACTTTAATTAGCAACTTCAAAATTAAAATACTTTAAAAATATTAAAGAATAGATTTTCCCAAAATCTAACCAATTATTGTATTTAAAATACACAAGTAATACAAACTTATTTTTGAAAAATTAAATGAAACAGTTAACAGTTAATAGTTGAACAGACAGGAAAATCTGTCTCGTTCTAAAACAGTCAGTCCGATTAGTGAGTGTTCGGATACAGAACTCTAGAGGTGGCTCCCGCGCGTAACACTTAACTCCCGAAGGACTCTAGAGGTGGCTCCCACGCTTAGCACTTAGCTTACGAACCAGATTAACTCACATAAACGTAGAATCGATGTCGATCAAACATCAACTCACACGTTTCCACTCACCATGGAAGATGACACTCTAGGCCAAAGCCTCAATCCCCTTATCCCTCCCAGTAGGCTTGACATCCCTTTAGTTATGAGATTCAAACCCAGGGTACACCATATTCCGAAATATACCGAATCTACGACACAAGTCCTGCCGTCATCTCCGACCCGACCAGGAAAAATGGGAATAGGTACCATGAGTAGTCAAGCAATAACCACAGGCAACCTGCTCGATTGATTGCCCAAACTACTCGTGCCTGACAGACAGTAACAGTGACAGACAGAAAGACAGTAACAGGCAGTAACAATCGATAACAGACAGTCAATAACAACAGTCGAGTTCAAATGATACCTTTGATATAAAATCATATAATTGAACTTATGATGAAGTACAAGCACAAGAACAATGCACACTTGTATATTTTTTCTCAAAATACTATTTTTCAAAAGACTTATACAAACAGAAAAATATGTTTAAGCAACAAGTGCTTCTTGATTTGGAAAATCTCAAACTTTCCAGTTAAAAATATTTTACTCGCAGATAAGCACAAACAACGTATTATAATTTGAGAATTTTCAAACTCCCAAGTTTAAGAAAGTTTTACTCAACTTATTTGAAGTTCTTTCCAGAATCAAGCATATAACTACGATGGCTTTACGAGGTTTTCGATCTAGTACATGAAATACCTCGTCACTTTCAGATAAAAACCCATGTACAGTCCTAAAATATAATATAACTATATTAAAGTATTATATATAAGGTCCTAAGACACTTGGAAATGAAACTAATATAAATGGAAGCGTAATAGTACAATAAAGATGTTTGGCCTCGATTCTTGGACTTAGAAGTTCAAAGGGTAAAGTTGTAATTTTGAATACGTTTTACGTAGGAGGATGTTATAACGAAACTATGGTTCGAATTTGAAATTACTTGGAAGTCGTTTGACCCATTTCGGCTCAAAAATAAGAAAGTTGTATGGTTTTGAAAAATTAATAAAGTAATTGGGGTCAAAATATAATTTTAATAACTTTTAAAACTTTGTGGGGTAAATCTGCAGTTTCAAAGAATCTGATTTGGGGTCAATTCAAAATAAATCAAAACTTGATTTCAGGGGACTAAATTGAAAATTAGAGGGTTCAAATTGAAGTTTTAAAATCTTCAATTGGGTCCTAAACTATATCTAATTCTCATAAACTCACCCTTATACTTTTGACCCATTTCAATTCAGCCCCAGATTTCTAAAAACCTCCCGCCATGCTCGTTTTATTCCTTTCGTCGGCCAGACCCTCTCCGGAAACTACCGGGACATCAACCAACATCCCAAACACACACAACACACGCGGCCACACACACAAACACATCACGACTCACGCACGGACCAAAACACATACACAATCCCAAATCTCACTGGAATCAAAAACCGATTTCAAAATTATGTTTGTCGTGAAGAGGGCTTTCATTTAATATAAAGTTCATTAAGTTCCGATATTCCAAATGGCCAAAATGGGGTTGCCGGCATCCGACGGTTCGAGGCTCTGTCACTACTTATCCGACATTGGTTCTCAAAATTAAATATATAATCGAACTAATCATCAATACGAACAAATCGATATATAAAATAATAATTTCGGACCTGCCGTTCGCCGGAAATCGGCTGTCGAAGTTCGACGGCGCTGGCCCAAATTATGGCAGCGCACAGGAAGTTCGCCGGCGTTTTTCCAATGATCCAGAGCTCCGATCGTCGACCCGGAGGTGGCGTTGGAAACCTTATTTAATGAAATATCTACAGTAGAAATTTGGTTATGAGCCGATGGTTTAAATTTCGTCACGAGTCTGACGAAACCAGCGGCCACAAGAAGGCTATGATGTACGAAAATGAAAGGAACTTCTGTTGTGTTTTTGTTCCAACTGATCAAACCAATTCCAGCCATTTATAGAGGAGAGAGGCGGTGAGACACTGGGCTTGGATTTGATATTTGGGCCTAAAATGCGGCCTGCTTGAATTTAAATGGGTTCAAACTTTTGGGCAACCTTTGATTCAAGGGCTTGGGGCCTATTTAAAAGTTATAGGTTTAAAAGATTTTGAACCCGATTTAACACAATTAGTTAACATAAAAAGTATACCATGTATATTTAATTCCACTACGAAATTAAATAAATAGAAATAAAGTTTTTATAATATCCAATATATATTCCAACAAAATATTGTCGTAATAAAATATTTCAATTAAAATGAAATAAAATTAGTGATATAAAGAATAAACAAACTTGTTTAAACATATTATATGAGTAAATAGACGGGGCTTCATATTTTATATTCTTACATATATTTATTTATTTATTATAAAAATCAAAGTATCATAAAAGTTTTGTTAATATATTATAAACTATAGTTAAACTATCACATATTTCTATAATTAATTATATTCCCTACATCTATGTCTATTACAATTAGATAATTAACAGATCACAGAATATAGTGAAAATATCACATGTTAATTTTCTAATACTTGTACGTTGTACTGCATTTTTTAATATTTGATATAGAACTATAATATACTGTATTTGCACCTAAAAATTATGATACTTTTAACTGAAGTTGTAATATTTTTACATAAACTATACTATGTAATACTATTAACTAAAATTGGGAATACTTTTAAATAAATTTGTGATGCTTTTATAGTAATTTTTGATACTCCTTAGAAGAATATAATATACAATATTTATAAGTAAAGTTGTAATATTTTAACTCAAATTATAATACTTTTACTATAATTTAATATACTAATACGGAAATATCATATTAATTTGTAATACTTTAAATGATGGGGTTTGGTTGAGCGGTTCGAGAAGATGATAGCTTATTCACCCCCAATCAACTCCTTGATGCCGCTTGGTAAAGTTTTTAATCAGCCACTAGAAGCTGATTAAGCGTAAAAAGCTCAGAAAGATACCCGTAGCATTTTCTAATAAGCTGATAGCTGATTGGTGAAAATTCTCTTTTTATACTTTTTCTTTATAAATTTTTCTTTATATACTAACATATTACTTTATATTTCTAAATAAATATATACTATTTTTGAAAATAATGAAATATTTATTTATTAAAATAAATTTCATAGTTTATATTTTTATCAAAATATTATTTTAGAAAGTTTTTATTTATTATTCTAAATTTATAAAATATTATTTTTTATACTAACATATTATTTTATAGTTCTACATAAATATTATTTTTTTAGATATAATGAAAATATTTATTTATCAAAGAAGTTATTTTGGTATCATATTTTAAAGAAGTCTTTAATTATTATTCTAAATTTATAAAATATTATTTTCATATACTAACATATTATTTTATAGCTCTACATAAATATTATTTTTATACATAAGGACTTTTTATTTAACAATATAATTATTTTTGTATCGTTGTTTATATTCTTTCTCTTAATTCTTTAATATACTTTTTAGGAAGTATTTATTTATTACTCTAAATTTATTATTATTTTTATAATTTTCTTTTTATGTATTATTCTTTTGTATGTATCAATTATATTTATATTGGTAAATTAATATTAAATCAACTATTTCAATCATCTAATTTATCAAGCAGTATTTTAGAATCAACTAGTAGCTACCGGATATCAGTTATCATCTAATCAACCACCAACTGTTTAAATTAGATCAATCGAACGGACCCTAAATTTGTGAAACTTTTAACTAATGTTGTGAAACTTTTAACTAATTTTGTGATACTTTTAAATCTTTAATACAACTTATTATAATAAGTTAATCATAACTATATTATGCCGATCCCAGCATCGGTTTGAAAATATAAACCATCAAACTTGTAGATTGCAATGCGAGAAGTGGAGCGAGATTGTCGATCCAAATTTTACTCGTGAATCGCCGTAGATCGATGGTCAAAATTGACAAATCGTAAACTTTGACTTCACATCTGTTGTGACCGACACATCTAGTTTTGAATTCAATTATGGTGGTTTTAGAACAAGGGTCTGAAACTCGAATGAACAACGAATTTGTGTGTCTGTGTGGCAAATGGAGAGAGAGACAAGGGGGAGGGGGTTGGTGCACTGTGTGAGTGCATGTGATTGTCATTCTTTTTTCTTTCATAGTTAGGATTATTAATATGTGCGGGTTGAGGAGTGGGATAATAAGTGAGTATGATAAAAGTGGTCGCTTCGAATAATGAAACTAATATAAAATATAATCCTTATTTTAAAAGTACTAAATATAAAAATTTCTTGTGCTAATTTATAAATATATTAAATATAATTTTTGAAAATAGATAAATATTACTAATAGTTAATTAATAAATTATTTGTAAATATATTTTGTGCACATATTAATTATAGGAAAAATTCCCAAACAGTCATATAGCATAGTAACAAAATTCCGTAAAATCCTCTGAATATTTGTATTCCTATAAAGTAAGAATTCATACCATATAATCCAAAGATGAAGAGTATATTGAAAAATATGCCCCCAAAACGTGAACAGACAGACAGTCAATTAAATTCGCTCCGATGGAAAGAAGAGAAGATGGAGCAATATGCATGGTGATAGAGCATGATTCACGCAATAAATTGCAGAAAGACACGCTAAAAGCCAATATACTATCCATCTTTGGATGAGGTTTTCATCTGCAACACAACCCATGAATTTTTACTCTCACGAGTATTACATAATTCATATTTGATTCTTCTGATTTGCGTGGGTTTTAGGAATGGAAACCGATAGTAAGTGATTTTTCATTGATTTCAAGCATCTTTTCTTTAAAGTAACAACTGAATTTTATGATCCGCGAATTATCTTCTTACGTAACCATGACTTATCATCTTACAAAATAATATTTTCATTGATTTTTCGTCGACCTTATTCAAGCAGTTTTCTCATATCGTTTTTTTTCACTTTATTGTAGTTCGTACATAACATATCGTCACCGAAATAGTCGTCAATTATTCAATTTATAGTCTTGAATTCTTTAAGTTAGTTGCACCTATATTTCATATGTTATAGTAGTTTTGTATTTCAGTGTATTATTCAATTTAACATTTCTCAGGACCGAATCACACAAACTTCTTAGTTTCGTAGATTTAATTTAGTTGGCATTCTTTCAGTGTACAGAGTGTGTGGTAGTTTTGAGTTCCATGTCATCCCGGTCGGCCTTTTGCATTCATCCAGGTATTCCTTTTGTGATTGCCACTCAGTGGCCGAGTTGAGTGTTGTTTGCTATTTGCCAACAATATTATGTAATTATTCAACTGTGGTCTTCATCCATATTGCACTTGGATATATATGCACCTGGCATAAGAGTTTCTGGAAAAATCTTTTAGTGTTGTTTCATGTTGTTTCAAGTAGCTCTGAATTATGTGTTTCTTGGCAATTATCTAGTTCTTCTCCTGCCACTGAATGGGATGCAGTCAATGTAGTTTGCTATTTGGTCTTTTTTGTAGTGTAGTTCAATATTTTCCAATGTCGTTTGTAATTATTCAATTGTGGTATTCTGAATATTTTTTAAGTGTAGTTTTAAAGTAGTTAAGAATTATACGTTTCTTGCAATTATCCTGCCACTCATTTGAATGCAATCAATAATTGGGATTTGTTAGTGTAGTTGGCTATTTTTCCAATGTAATTTTTTATTATTTCAACTATCTCCCGTTCATTTGTGTAGTCAATGTAGTTTGTTTTTTAAATTATTCAAATGCAGTCGATGTAGTTTGCTATTTGGTCTTTTTTGTAGTGTAGTTCCATAATTTCCAATGTTATTTGTAATTATTCAAATGTCGTCCGTTTATTTGTGTAGTCAATGTAGTTTTTTTTTTTTAAAATTTCCAATGCAATCAATGTAGTTTGCTATTTGGTCGTTTTGGTAGTGTAGTTCAACATTCTTCGTCGTTTGTAATTATTAAACTGTGGTATTCTGAATGTTTTTTTGTAGTGTAGTTCAATATTCTCCAATATTATGAATTATGTGTTTCTTGGCAATTGTCCTGTCCTCATTTCGATCTAGTTAATAGTTGGGATTTGTTGGTGTAGTTAGCTATTTTCCAATGTAGTTTGTAATTATCTCAACTTTCGTCAATGCAATTTGGTATTATGTAGTTTATTTATCTCAACTTTCGTCAATGCAGTTTATAATTATCCAGAACTTTAAGATATATGATTCTCATCGTTATAGTAGTTGGCTTTAAAGTAAACATTTTGACATATATCAAACCTTCATATTATACTCATAACTAATAGATGAAAACAGTCTTTATATAATATATCATTAACATAAGCAGATAAGCTTACAGTCCCCGAAAAAAGTGAGTAATTCTCCATGCGTAAGCTCATTCATGGACTAATAATTATGAATTTTGTGTTCTCTAAAAATCATTGATGAAGAAACAGAGATAAAGGATGAACACGAAAACAAAAGTGCAAAAGCTTTAGAACAAACTATTAACACCTTGCAAAGGATAACTACTTTAACAATTCATTGAATCAGCCATTACGGGTAATAATAAAAAAATATGATTTAAGCTAATCGGATCCCGCACAATTAGTTCATCTTTGCCAATCAATCACAATCAGGCATCTTTGAATCCCGCTTGCACCCATAATCGAATCAATTTGTGAAAGTATTTGAAATCACAGAAGTGACAAAAAATTTGAAAGTATCAAATGACCATAATATCCTTGTGTTTAAAATAATTAAAGGTGATTTCAAAAGTATTTGAAAGTATCAAATGACCATAATATTCTCTGTTAAAATAATTAAAGGTGTGAAATAATAAAGGTAGGGGTAAAAGTAGTAAAGTAACCTTTATTTTTTATTGGGAAAGTAAAAAGTAACAATGATTATATCTTGAAAATGTAAATTCGACATATAGAACGAGACAAAAAAATTTCCAAAATGCAACAGATAGAACAGAACGGAGAGAGTATAAAATTATGCGAAGAAAAAAAGTCCCAAAACAATGATTCACGTCCAAAATAATTTCCCTACATTTTAAAACTCACATATCACACCCATTTCAAAAAGATACGCACAAAAAAAATATCCCTCCATTTCAAGTCTCACATGCCCATTTCAGAAGGAGAAAACAAGAAAAAGAGAGCGATCGCCATGATAAACACAGAGCAAAACTTAAAAGATTTAGAGGGTGTGGACTAGGATCAGAGATTGAGCTTGAAAGGTTAATATTACTCATTCAAGTTGTTGATTTTATTTTTGTTTTCTATCCCCTGAGTTGTTATGTGTGTTCTTAATCTTTAATTTTAATTTTTTTTTTTAATTTATAAATATTGTGTTGCGGATTTTTTAGGGAAAAATGTGCTCATCACAAATTAGGATATAACAAAAACGTGTAGAAAATTTTGTTATATTTATAACTATCAATTTGTAAATTTAGTAGTCTGTTTATGCATATACATGTTAATATATCTTTTTTTTTTGGCACTTAAAATAGAAAATGTAGATGCTCTGGATGAAAATCCAACTTCTCCAAAGATTGATGATACGGTGGATGATTATATTTAAATTGGAATGGAGTTTAATAGCGTAAATGATGCATGAAATTTTTGGAAAAAGTATGCCAAAATACAAAATTTTGGGGTTAGAAAACAATACGCAAATAAGAGGAAAAATGATAATGTTGTTAGCAATTCGGTTTTTGTGTGTTATAAACATGGAGTTCGTAAACATGACAAAAGGGTTAAAAATAAACGTTGCGAAGTAAGAACCAATGTCAAATGAGATTTAATGTGAAGCTAAACCCGAAAAATGGTAAGTACATTATAAAAGAGTTTGTAGGCACTCATAACCACGACCTTGAGTCGAGAGAAACAATTCATTGTTTTCGCTCAAATAGAGAAGTGAGTGCATCTCAAGCCCTCGCAATAAATTTGGCACACGATTCTAAGATTACGCCCAAAGCAACTCAAGAATTGTTGAGTAGGGAAGCCAGTTGGAAAGAAAAGTTGGGATTTATCAAAGAAGATCAAAAAACTTACCTAAAAAATAGGAGAACGAAAGAGTTGATGTCAGGTGAACTTGGAAGTATTGTTAGGTATTTTGAAGAGAAGAAAAACACTGATTCTTATTTTTCTCATAATTTTCAGTTCGATGATTGCGGCATGGTAAGTAACAGTTTTAGGTTTCACGGTAAAATGAAAGCTGATTACCATGATTTTGGTGATGTAATTACCTTCGACACAACATACGACACTAATAAAGAGTTGAAACCTCTTGGTATTTTACTGGTTTCAATCATCATAAGGAGATAACAAATTTTGGTGCTGCACTATTATATGATGAGGCGGTCGAGTCTTTTGTTTGGCTTTTTGAGAAGTTTCTTAGAGCACATGGTAAAAAACCCAAACTATATTCACTGATCAAGATGATGCAATGGCTAATGGTCTCGGTGTTGTGATGACAAATGCATATCATGGATTGTGCGCATGGTCAATCAAAGTGCATTTAGGCATTTGTCTTGTTATCATAGTCCATAATTTGGCATATTGGGAGATTTCAGTCGATGTATGTAAGAGTATGCCGATGTAGATGAATTTGAAGAAGCATGGAATTGCATGTTAGAGAAGCATGCTGTAACGAAAAATTCTTGGTTAGAACAAACCTATGCACTAAAGGAAATAAGGGCAAAATGTTACATGAAACAAACTTTCACTTTTGGTATTCGTACAACTCAAATGAGTGAGAGTTTGAACAAAGATTTGAAGAATCCTCTGAATTGTGCTTTAAATGCCACAGACTTTTTCAGACAGTTTGATATAGTTGTGGCTGATAAGAGGGAAAAGGAGTTGGGTTCAGAATTTAGAGCCAGACAACAATTTACTTTTTCAAGCATTGCCGAGTGTCTGATACTTCAACAAACTTCAAAAAGGTACACACCTTCTATATTCAATCTTTTCCAAGATGAGTATAAGTATTCATCAATAGCAATGATTAAATAAGAGAAAAGTGAGCCACCTACTTGGTTTACTATTATCCTTCATGGTAAATGCAAAAAGAGTATCGTGTGGTTCGTGCTAGTGATGGATGGTTCTCATGTAGTTGAAAGATGTTTGAAAGTCCGCATATTTTGAGATTTTTTGATATCTTTGAATTATCGGCGAGATATATTTTGAGCCGATGGGAAAGGAGGGCCAGAAAACTACAATTTAAGTGAGAGTTTGAACAAGGATGCTGGCGAAGAAGAAGAGTAATGGATCGAGAGAATACAATCTAAGTCTCTGAGGATGATATACGAAGCTGCAAAGATTTGAAGTTTCTCATGGTCTACTAGAGATTTTTTTTGATGAAAACGCAGATTAGAATATGATGCATCTATGGGAGAAGAAATTTCAAATAACAAAAACGTGTTGAAGTTGGTTAAGAATACAATGGGAAGTTTGAAAGGGCTAAAAAAAGAAGGAAGGGAAACGAAGATAAAAAAAAAAAAGAATTAAGCCGTTACATGAGACTAGAACAAAGAAAAATAAAACTTTTTGTGCTCAAATTAAAGAGGTATTGCTGCTCATCTTTCCTGAAGACTTGACCTGATGAACTCTCTAAAATTAAATTTGGATGATCGTATTTGAGTTTAGAATATATTCAAGGTTGTAACCAGGGATTCGATTCTCTTTTGTCCAGTGTCTAATTATTGAAAATTTTGAAAAAATTAAAATAATTATGAAATATACTTTCCATCCGTTCCGTAGATAAGAATTTTTTTTTTCCGCGTAATTAATATAGTATTTACCTTGTGCAGGAACCTGTGGCAATGCACAATGACAACCCTACCCATGAACTTTTGTCGTTATTGTTTCCAAATATCTCTGCACCTTGCTCATTATCCGAAGACCCCAATTTCCCCATTTAGGACCTTAGAGTTTGATATGAAATTTATGTTAGTTTATCGCTATTTTTTTAGTATGTATTTTTGTGGCTACAATGTTGCTCATCCTACCAAAAAAAAACTGGTACATAGCTAGTAGTAGTTGTTGAAGTATAACAGAGAGTTTTGGAGTTTATTTGTGTCCTAAACTAATATTTAGGGATAATTACAAAAACTATCTCTTATGTTTGTTGTATTTACTAAAAGACCCAAACTAAGTTTTGGGAAGTAAAGGGTTATTTTGTTTCTTTGTTTTCCGAGGGCAGTGTTGTTTAAATGAATAAGAAACTTGAAGTATTGATAAGAAAATTTAATCGGAGAAAGTGATGTAAGTTTGGGTTTGTTTAGGAAGAATGACATTGTTTTAAGGACATAAAAATATGCAGAGAATTTGCTTATGTTAATTATTCAGGTATTTTTAGAACAAATGGTAGGTTGGCCATTTTCACTTGTACAAATGGAGTTAGAACACATGATGTAATTGTATTGGAATGCATGCAAAGAGTTATTCCAGCTTATTGTTATTGTAATAGGCCTTTGAATTATTGTTCATGTCTAAACATTACCTTATCCGAGTAAATCAAGACATTTTCGTCATACACAATGCTAATCATTTATAATCAGACTATATTAACAATATCAGTTCTTTCATTAAATTTAACATACATGCCAAAACGACTAAAGTTATAATTTACAAAAACAAACTACGAGCAAATTAAAGATACAAACTTACAGCAAGTGATATCACTTGCTTGGCCTTCGAATTGCACACCACTTCATCCCTAAACAAAGTATTTGCACTCGTATCAGCTAAAACAAGAGAAAAGCATCCTATATCATTCCATTTGCAAAATCGAACGTGGAATTAAAGTAAGAAAAAACAAGAAGCTACAAGAGGGGATATTGAACATTACAATCCTATAAAAAAACAAAACTACCACTGTTTTTTTGTTCATTTTTTCAATTTCCTCAATCTTGATTCCAATCGGAGGTCACTGCAAAGGCCTTATTTAACTTTCCCAACCATGTTCAACAACAATTCACTTTGAATAAGACGCATCAATTAAGCTCGAAGATATCATTTACTCAGATATCAAAAAATAATCCCACATATTTTATAAAGTTACTGAACAAGAAATAAAGAAAATTCACCACACACAAATAAAAGTAAAATTCAGGAATTTAAAAAAAATAATAATAATAAATCAAATACCTATGGCATGCACATGCGAGCCCCCCGTTTGCGGAATCTCACACCCGACTTTGGAACTTGAACGATTGATTTGGGTGATCATCGAAAATTGCTAAAAAATAAAAAAAGTGGTTATTCAATTTGGAATTTCTTATGGTCGAATTTATATTTTTAAGAGATAATCATTGTTACTTTTTTACTTTTCCAATAAAAAGTAAATGTTACTTTACTTTTTTACTTCTACTTTTATTATTTCACACTTTTAATTATTTTAAATAAAAGAATATTATACTCATTTGATACCTATAATTAATATACGGAGACTTTGGTAAAGTTTATTGGTAAAATTCCCATTTAGTTATATATCATAGAACCCAAATCCCATAAAATCCTACGAATCTTTTTAGGGATAATTTCATTTTTGGTACATTATGTTGGCCACTTTCCAAAAAAGGTACGTGATGTTGGTCAGCATCAAACTACATACATTAAGTTGGCAAATTTATCAAATTTGGTACAAAAAAAATCCAATCGGGCTTTGATGCTTACATGGCATGATTTAATCATTTCTTATCATTTTTAATTTAAAATTTAATTTTTAAATTAAAAATGATAAGAAATGATTATATCATGCCATGTAAGCATCAAAGCCCGATTGGGCTTTTTTTGTACCAAATTTGATAAATTTGTCAACTTAATGTATGTAGTTTGATGTTGGCCAACATCACGTACCTTTTCTAGAAAGTGACCAACATAATGTACCAAAAATGAGATTTTCCCAATCTTTTTATTCACATCTAAGACAAATAGATACCATATAATCCGTACTAAGTAGAATAATGACAAATCTGCCCCCAAAAAACTGAACAGACAAAAACTCCTTCCCGATGGAAAGAAAACCAGATTGATATATCTGCATGGTTCACGCAATCAATTTTCACGGCCCAATCGATCATAATGCAATCAATTTTCACTCCACACCAAACGCAAATAAACTATGATTATGTGGATGAGATTTTAAACTACAAAATATCAATCAGTTTTTGTTGATAACATACAATTCTAATTGTTGTATAACAGTTGATAACATACAATTCTAATTGTATTACCGCCATCATACACATTTGATAACATACAATTCTAATTGTTGTTGTTTGCAAATGGACAATGATAGAAGTCATCTATTATTCTGATTATTTTTTTCCAGAAAATTTTTGTTCTTCTCCTTTTCAATTTTCATAGGATTTTGTGTCAATTTTCGAATTGCAAAATATAGTTTTCTGAATTTTTTGAATTGCAGCAGATTTCTGATTATTTTTTTTTGAATTGCAGCAAAATTTTTCGAATATTTTGTTTCAAGTTTCGAAAGATATTTCGAATTCTGATATTTTTTTACATTGCAGCAGTATAGCTTCGAATATTATAGAACTGTAGCGGATAGTTTTGACGAAATCTTTTTCGTGAAAATTAGTTCACCTCTTCAATTTTCAGAATATTCTTTTGCTGCTTTCGAATTGCAACAGATCGTTTCTAAAAGATATTTTTCAGAATTTTTTTCGAATTATTTCGAACTGCAGTCTAACGGTTTCGAATAGTTTCAAATTACATCATATATTCTTAGTACAAACAGATTATAAACTACTCGTCTAGAGAGTTTCGAATCGCAATAGATAGTTTTCACGAAATCTTTTTTCCTGAAAATCATTTTACCATTTTTAGCAAACTAATTATAAACTACTCGAATAGAGAGTTTTAAATCATTGGAACAAAGACTTTGATATGTATTGAAAATAAGAACTTATTTTTTTGAGTGAACTTATTTTGTCAGAGTATTTTTTGTTTTTAATAATATATAGCAATTTTTTTGAGTGAATTAGTTCTAATTTATTACAAACAAATTCCAAACTACTAGTATTGGGAGTTTTTGATTGTTTCAATACAACCTTCTGTTAATGTAGTAACTCCCATAGGACCTTAGGTTCATGCATTTCACTTGTGGGCCTGAGGTGCATGTGGTCATGTTGGGAATCATAACAAAAAAAGTTGCACCGAACCACTTAAGTGAACACTTCTTATTTTATATGTAGTATTAGTTGTTATTCTCCTGTGAGTAGTTGCTTTTTGTTCTTAACTTTTCATTCCAGATGATAATTATATTCATCTAACTTTATAAAGGTAGTTCGTAATTATTTAACAGAGTAGTTCGTAATTACATTTTAATACTGTTGGCAGAGGTGACAAAGGTAATTCATAATTATATTGAACTTAATTTAATGTTGGCAGAGTTTGCAATCTGAGTTAAGTAGTTTGTAGTTTTTAAGAGAGTAGTTCGCAATTACTCATGCCACAGTATTTGATACATCTTTGTCATGCAGATGATACAAATATTTCTCACAGTCGCAAATTTAGTTTGTAATTATATACATGATAGAACAAAAGTAGTTCGTAATTATATTCATCTACTTTAATATTGTTGGCAGAGTTCGCAACATGAACTAGGTAGTTTTTAATTTTTTTTAAGAGTAGTTCATAATACTCAAGTAATAGTATTACAGAGTAGTTTGAACTACATCAAACTAGTTTCACAGAGTAGTTCGACTACACCAAATTAGTTTGCAATTTTTTTCCAAAACAATGATACATATTTGAGTCTGGAATTACACAATGTAAACAACATATCTCAGTATGTTCAAGTATTTCTAAACCGACACAATTGGTTATAATGAAACAAGATAATTCAAAAAAATACCAGAACTTAAACTGAGAGCTTAAATTGAATCAGACATTTCATAATATATTAATTTGAAATGTCTCCAACCAAAACTTGTACATCAAGTCTGTACGCAATCAAAAAATCCCCTCTGAATATCATCATTTTAAATGCAGAAAAATAATACCAACCTACAAGTCACTCTCACCGAGAAAAAACTAAAAATAATATACATCAGACTCGGTGACATATCGTACTTCTTAATTTTATTACAAATTAGGGCTAATTATTGATTCAATGACTTCAACCTTGAAACTATTCATGACATCGCTATCAAAATCCACGGGAAAGTCTTGGTTTAACACTACATGCTTCATGAAGTAGCATGTGAACATCGCACAGTCACTCCTGCAGAATTCACACAAATATTTTTTGTCAATAAAAAAGATGTACTTTACATAATTTCAATTACAATTTTTCCAGATTCTGATTATCTTACGTCTGCCCTTGCGAAGCTAACCCATTAAACGGTATAACAGGTAGTTCACATTGTTGCATTGAGAGCTAGAGGTTTACTTTTGCATTTTCCCCCGACTTAGTATCAATGATCGTCTTTTGCACTCACGAAAAACGTAACAGTTTGACTGGTTTCATATTTTACAAACTACTTTTTAAAACTGAATAGAGTAGTTTGGAATGTTTCAGAAGTAGGTTTGGATTTATGAACATAAGTGTAGTTTTAAAACTGAAGATTCGATTCCAAGCTATTTAATCAATAGTAGTTTTGAATTTTTGTATCAGTAGTTTTGATTTTTACAAAACTAGTTTATTTTTTTAAGAGTAGTTTTGAATCTGTAGTTTATAATCAAGAGTAGTTTTGAATCTGCTTGTAAAGTTTAGTAGAGTAGTTTTAAAATTTTCAGAAGAAGTTTTGAAAATTTTCTACTTCTAATTATTTTCAACCTTCATACTAATGAGTCAACCAATCACAAACTGTAGATTCAGTACTAACCTATATATGCAGGAATATTTTTGTATTGTGAAAGATTAATTTTTAATTTCTTTAAAACTAGTTTATTATTCATGAGTGATTTACAACAACGCACCAGTTTCACCGCGTCGACGAGGTACTTAACTTTTTGAGTGCTATTACGGGGCCTCTTCGAATTGCAAAACCTCCAATGCCTACGTCCAAAACCAACAATGTCCAATGGTTGGCGCCCAAGCCACTGTCGTTCCCGTGGATCACAAACCAACAACATACAGTACAATAAGCATATATCCACATATATAAATACACAGTAGTCATAGTAGTACTCAGTTTCTTACTCTTTCTTCTTTGTTGTCCTCTTCGAGATCGACATCTGCCCGGGGTCCCTGATTCACATACAAATAATGCAGTTTCAATTAGATGAATAAGGTACAACCATATTGAAAAATCTATCAAATTCACATAAATTTTGTAGTTTGGAATTTACAATTCCTATCTACCTAAATGTATTTTGTTTAGTTTAGTTAGTTGATGTAGTTTAAGATATATAATTCCAAACTACATTAACGAAGTTTATGAATTATAGCTACTGGATTGAAAGAAAAAATAAAAGAGTACATGATATTATGACTACTGGATTTACAATTAAATAGAAAAGTAAATGATTAGTCAAAATAAAATTAGGAATCAAAAAAAAAAAATCTAACCCTTTTTTCTTTTCACCTCCTTGATATAATTCCAAAGTACATAAATGTATTTTAATAATCCAAACTACGTAAACCACATAACTGTTAAAAAGCCCTATAACATTTATAATTTGAATATACTCTGCTGAAAATTGTATTTAAAGATTACGAACTACTCTTTTCAAAAATCACAAACTACATAAACCAAATAACTGTTAAACTGCCTTCTAACATTTATAATTCCAAAATACTCAGTGCAAGTTTACAATTAAAGATTCGGAACTACCCTGTCAAACAATTGCAAATTACATAAACCACAAAACTGTTAAACTACCGTCTAACATTTAGAATCCCAAACTACACTGTTAAAAATTGTAATTTAAAAATTACGAACTACTCTTTCACAAAATTCCATACTAGATGAACCACATAACTATTAAAAAGCCCGCGACCAATTATAATCAGAAACTACTCTCTTGAAAATTTCATTTAAAGATTACGATCTACTCTGTCAAACAATTGCAAACTACATAAACCACAAAGCTGTTAAACTACCTTCTAACATTTATAATTCCAATCTACATAACACCCTTATTTCCAAACTCAGTACCAAACTACCAAATCTCCCTATTCCAAACTACTTATTCAATTCCAAAATACTTAACATACAATTCCAAACAACTGAGTAGTTTGCAATTACGCAGTTTCAGAGTAGTTTGTAATTATCCAAACTACTTAGGCCAAATACTTATCCAAACTAAAACAACTACAAATTGGAAACTACTGATCCAAACTACCAATTCAAAGTTTAGTTTTTTAACAGAGTAGTTTGTAATTAAGAAATCACATTTTTTAGCAAAATGACATCGACGATTACAACGACAACTGCTGTTCCACCTAACTTTCCCTCAAAATAGCAGCTACAAACTATACCTAATACAAAAACACAAATTCAAAATTGCACATTCAAATAAATTCCAAAACAAGGAAGTCGTTGAATATTTTGACAGTCAAAATCACACACGCAATTCACAGAAAATGGTCGGTATTTTCTTTGATACACACACGCACAATGCGAATTCATTAGAAAACAATTATAAACTAATTTAAAAGCAACAAAAAAAAAATTAGTGAGCCAAATTTATAAAACTTACTTGGTCCGTGGATTCATCTTCACCATCCTCGACATATATCCAGAATTATTTATAACTGAACTATTCAACCAACCTTTGAAGAGATTTTGCGATTTTTGATTCACCCAGAATCAATTTGCGAATCGCTTGCACGGGCGCAGGATATGGGATTTGATTTGGAGCAAAGCAGGGTGTGGGATTCCTATCAAGCAGCGATGGGTTTGTGAGGCATTTACAGTTTGGCATGTCGATTTCCAGTTTCAATTTGCGCAGAAGAAGGGAATTAAATTGGACCGAAAATTGCATTGAGTCAGTTTAGAATTCTCCTTCGCAATATCAAAATACGCTGGGTAATGGGTTTGGTTGGACGGAGGTTTCACTCTGAATCAATTTAGGATTATCCTTTCCTGCTTCAAACTCCGCAGGGTGAGGGATTTTATTTTGAAGGAATATCCAATCGATTTAGTTTGGAATTATCATCTCCAGACTGTGTAAACATTTGTTCCAGAGGGAGAAATAAAAAATTATGAATTTGCTTTATTTACGGGTTATTGACAAGAAATATATTATCATATAATATTCAATTTTACTAGCGTGGCATACGGGTATCAATCTCACAGGGTATATTTGTCTACACTAGGCAGCTTAGGATTTTTAGGGAATTTTCAATTTCGTAGGACTAGTAGGGAATATTTTTATCACTTTTGGAGTAGAGATGCCCACCGGTTTGCGGGAACCGGACAAACCACCGGTTTGAACCGGCGGTCAATGGTTGCGAAAATCGTTGATCACGGTTTAAACCGCAACCGGAACCGCAACCGCCGTTAAGGCGGGCCGGTTCCGGTTTCTCCATACTCCAAACCGTAAACCGGCGGTTTCAAACCGCTGGTTAGAAAATTAAAAAAAAAAATTGGTCGGTTCAAACCGGGTGGTTGAACCGCCCAAAACTAGCCGTTGGGGGCGCGGTCAGCGAGATGTTTGAAATCAACGGTCTTGATCTTGTGACCGTTGATGATCAACGGTCGAGATCAAGTGACCGTTGATTCAAACCGCCGGTTTTGAACCGAAATCGGGCGGTTTGGTCCAACACCGGCGGTTTACCCGCCTTTTTTATTATTTTGTATTTTTTCACTCCTATAAATATCTCTCATTCCCAACTCATTTCTCTCACACCAATCTCTCATCTTCTATAATCTCTCTATACTACATTGTCCCTCTTTACAAATTTTGTGATTTATTAAGATTCTTTAATTATTATCAAGCCTTCATAATTCTAAACTAAACTTATTTAAATTTAGTGTTATAATTCCAAATATATTTCGTACTTTCTAGTTATAATCCTAAATTTATAATCCTACTACTTTAGCCCATTACTACTCTTTCTTATTTTTTATATTAATTAATCTTAACTTCTAAAAAAAATGTCGAGCCGTGGAGGTTCTTCTCGTTCTCGTCGAGCCGATAAGGGGAAGAGTATAGCACTCGATGACGACGCCAATGTCCATCCCATTGGCTTATCACAAGGAAACACCCCTTCGATCGGTGACTACAATCCCAATCGCATCGACATTGACCGAACTTATGGAGCCGCTGCCGCCTTTGCCGGTGAAGAAGTGCCGCCCATACCCATTGAAGAGGAGGATGAATTGCCTCCTCCAAAAAACCCAAGAACTCGTTCTCGGGCAACAACGGAGTTAAAATCCGACATTTTCAAGAAGTATTTTCAAAAAATTGAGATCCCGCCACCCGCAAATGAGCCACCTCCGGAAGATGGCAAAAAACGAAAAAGGAGGTACCGTGTCACTTGCAACTATTGTACATCAACTTACCAATTTTTAGAAGGAGGAGGATATGGGAATATGCACAACCATCTCAACAACAAATACCCCAACAAAGTCGGCATCGATAGGACTCAAACGCAACTACAAGGAGGACAAGTAAGTACGAACTCCTCTTCTTTATTTACATATTCCGACGCTACTCATAGAAAGGAATTAGCAAAACTTGTTTCTTCTAAATCTCTTCCTTTTAACTTTGCCAATGATGATTTATATGAAAAGTTCACCCAACCTTCTTTTAATTCCTCAAGTACGAGAGTCTCACGCTCTACCCTTAATCGTGATATTAAAAAAGTTATTGGTGAATATAAGTTAAACTTATGTAATGACTTTGCTAGTTTACCAAACAAAGTTTCAATTTGCTCGGATGTTTGGAGTGATCATTGGGAACGAAACTCTTACATGGGTGTTACATGTCATTGAGTTAATAATTCATGGACTTTACAAAAATATTTGCTTGCATATAGAGATTTTAAAGCTCCTCACAATGCACATAATATTTGTCAATTAATTCATTTGATTTTTCAAGAGTATGGTCTAGTTGAAAAAATATTTTCTATTTCATTTGACAATGCAACTTCTAATACGGTGAGGGTTAATAAGCTTATTAGTATTTGTAAACCATCTATTGGTGGCTTGTTCTTTCATATTAGATGCATATGCCATATTTTGAATTTGTGTGCTCAAGATGGTTTGAATGTTTTGAAAAATGAACTTTCTTCAATTAAAGTGGCGGTCGCGTGTATTCATAGAAAAAAAAATTTGCAACGAGAATGGGCAAGATTTTGTAGGGAAAACGGAGCTGAACCTAAAAATTTTTCAACCGATGTGCCTACTCGTTGGAACTCTACATATAAATTATTGAAAGATACATATTCGTATAGAGAGGTTTTGTGTTCGTTTTTTGCCCAACAAGAAACCAGAATTATGTTATATACAAACCAATAGTCTATGTGTAATTATTTGAAAAAAAGTTTTAAAGGTGTTTAATGATGCTACTAATTTATTTTCCGGTGTTTATTATCCTACTTTTCACCTTGTTGTTAAAAATTGTGTTAAAATTGCATTCGTCTTTAAGGAGTGCATGAAAAATTAACGATTGGAAGAATGTGTTATTTCTATGAAATGAAAATGGTTGAAGTATTTTCATTACATTCCAAGTATATTTTTAGTTGCTACATTATTAGATCCTCATAATAGAGAAAGTGGTTTAGAATTTTATCTTAATAGTTATTATGATACTTTATTGCCGTTTGAAGAGTATGAATATCCTTCTGTTGAAAATATTATTCAAAATGTGAAAAAGTCTTTATATGATATATTTAAAGAATATAGTATAAGTTTTGATAGTCTTCTTCCTATGAGTTCCGAGCGACAAACTTCTACTATAAGTGGTAATCCTAGTAGAAGTGGTGACGACGACGATGAAATTGAGGGATTTCAAGATTTCTTAAAACAAAAAAGTCATGAATGGGGCGTTCGGGTTATTCATTCGGTTCTAACCCTTATCGAGAACTTGAAGCTTATCTAACAACGGTTTTTGAGTATGGAACGTTGGGGGAAAATGAAGCCGACAGCGAGTTTGATATTTTGAATTGGTGGGCATCGAGGAAATCACTTTATCCCGTTATTAACATCATTGCGAGGGAGATATTGGTCGTTCCCGTATCAACCGTTTCAGTCGAACAAGCATTCAGTGAAGGGGGGTACATGCTGGACGAGCGGAGATCCAAACTTACACCTCACAATCTCGAGTGTCAAATGTTATTACATGATTGGGTCAACGCCGATCGACGGAAATAAAAAAACGTTCTTAGTGAAGATGAAGAGAGCGAGACGTATTATGATACTACGGGATCTAGCAACGAGTTAGTAAATGGATGAGTATGGTACCCCCCGCACCACTGCTTCCGATTCCAAGGTAAGTAAGGTAAGTGAGAACGACGTGGACTTTGATTCCCAAGGTAAGGGATACGTAGGCAAATATCTTCAATTATTTGAAATTAAAATTTCAAATCTTAACTTCAAATATTTGAAAATAGTTCAAGTCCAATTTCTTTTTAATTTATTAAAATACTTCTAATATAATTCTTTTTATTTTAACTTCAAATATTATAAATGGTTCAATTTTATTTTTTTTAATAAATTTAAATTTTCAATGTATTTGTTATATTTTCCCACTAACTTCAAAATTTTAAAATTCTTCTAATATACTTTTTTTTTTATTTTAACTTCAAATATTTTAAATGGTTCAATTTAATATTTTTTTTAATAAATTCGGATTTTCAAAGTATTTGTTATATTTTCCCACTAATTTCAAAATTTTAAAATTCTTCTAATATAATTTTTTTTTAATTCAAATATTTTAAATGGTTCAATTTCATATTTTTTTAATAAATTCAAATTTTCAAAGTATTTTTTTATATTTTTCCACTAACTTCAAAAATTTAAAATTCTTCTAATATAATTTTTCTCATTTGATACATTTTAAAAAATATATTTTAACTTCAAAAATCCAAAACATGTGAATTTTTATATTAAAAAAAAACCCGGCTAAACCGTCCAAATCGAACCGGGACCAAACCGTGAACCGGCGGTTTGCAAATCGCCGCAAACCGGCTGGTTTCACGGTTCAGTTCCGCTTCGAGGTTTCTGCTGAAATCGAACCGGCGGTTCGAACCATCTGGACACGTCTACTTTTGGAGTAGTTGGGAATTTTCCCAAATTTATTTTGTTTCTTTCATTATAAAAAAAAAGTGGTTAAAATTAATAAAAAAGGTAACATAAGATATTGGCCGTTGGATATTAATTATGTCATCCAATGGCCCATAAACTGCAGACTCTGCTGTCCCATTTACACCCGACCCGTAGAGACCCTTCTTCTCCCCTTTTCTCTGCATCTCGATCATTCTCAAAAACAGGAGAAAGCTTCATCCCAAGGCCATTCATAAGGTGAGTTTAAGCTATAAACATTTATATATTTTTAATGCTAACTTGTTCTTTTATCTTTCTTCTTAAACGTAATTGGAGATTCCAAATACGAGGTAAGTGCCGAATTTACAATAGTTTGTCTGTACACTCCATCTCCGAAATTAGGGTTCCTCAGCAGTGCTGAAGTTAGAGTTTAAATTCCTTGACGAGTCTGATTCTGTGGTGATTATCAAAAGGTTGCACCTCATTTCTTCAATGATAACTTTCGTGTTTTTTTTTTCTCTATCAGGCATTATATCAAACACCTTCCGGATCCCAATTTCAAACCCTTCTTCAACCGAGAATGTCTGACATACCTTTGGGAATCTGCCGTGAAATTCTCCTGCGGTTGCCCGCTGAGTCTCTCATCCGACTGAGGGCTGTCTGCAAGGGCTGGCAAGCAGTCATCGATGATCCATGCTTCGTCAGAGCCCACGCCAAAAAACAACTCTTATCAAACACCCTTCTTCTCAGACACTCAACTGGTCCTCCCCGTTATCCCCTTTATTATTTTAATTTAGAAGCCCTTAATTTCACAAATGGTCCCCAAACAATCCCTGTAACCCCTCTCAAACTCACCCGCAGTGGATTGTCAAGTCTGCCAGCTTTACCCGTGGCCGCGTGCAATGGCCTGTTGCTCATTTCTCCGTTAGACCATGAAAAATATCATAGAAAGAATATAAATTGGGACGGTGAAGGAACGTGGGAAATTTGGAACCCGTTAACTCACGAGCGTCTTAAGCTGCCCCAACCGGATATTAGCTCACATGTATTTGGTTATGGGTTTGGGTACGATTGTGCTTCCGATGATTACAGAGTTGTGGTGATAGATTATCTGTATTCTAATGAAGAGTATAGGTGCCGGACTAATGTTTACAGTCTGAAAGCGGACTCGTGGAGGAAAATTGGTGATTGCCCGGTTGAGTTTATGAACGTGCACGGTGCTTTTCTGAATAGTGCATTGCACTGGATAGCGTGGAAGAAGATAATTGCTTTCGATCTTGAGACTGAAAAGTACCGCCAACTGAAACTGCCCTTCTTAATGGAGATGAGACCTAAATCTGTACAGTTAGACGCGTTGGGTGGGTGCTTATTTTTGAGTTGCTTTGATGGATGTGACCTTAATGGATGGGTGATGAATGATTATGGAGCAGGAGATTCATGGGTGAAGTTGTTCTCATTTAATAAATACAATGTCTCGTATCTGGATCATTATTATTGTTATGTAAGGCCTGTGGCCTATATGAAGAACAAAAAGCAGGTTGTTCTGCAACATGATTATGGGCTTTTATGGTTTGATGTTGAGAGTAATTCTACGAAGACGGTTAGCGTTCATGGGCTCTCTGTAGGTTTTGGAATCCATGCACAAAATTGTGTTGGAAGCCTCTTTCGCCTCCATGACAGTTGTGGACGTGTTGCAGATAAAAGAAGAAAGAGCAAGGGAAAGAAGGAGATGAAGATGGCTGATAGCAGGTAAAACACTTAAGCTACACTTCCTATAGTCTTCTGAGTGTCATATCGGCTTTTAACGTTTTTCTTTTTTTGGGTTGTTGTTGTTGATTTTCATTTTTTATTTTGGTTGCTTGGGAGCTCTTAGAACTATGTTCTAAACTTTTTTTCAGTGGTTAACATGACCTTGATGTTTCTTCTTCTTGCAGGCTAACATTTTGCGTGAGAGATTATGATGCAAATGATCGTTCTTTGTATCCGTCACATGATAGTTGTTATAGTTCAGATTCAGGTGGATGTAACTCATCCGGTGAAGGCGGCGATTAGTTGTTTGATGTGAATTATATTCATTGGAAGCACACGAACAATGCTCTGAATATGGTTTCAGTGTGCCTTCTGTCATTGCACACTGTACTTTCTCATAAGTATTCAACTTTGATTGAAGAATCTGGTTGTGCTTTTGATGTTAAACTCTTGATCTCAGTTTACGATTGTTACAATTTTGATCTAAACTTTATGTTATGGTTATCTTGTGTTTTTTTCCACTATAACATGACGTGGCTTTCTGCCGCAAACCCAAGCAAATTTGTCAAATAGACTAGACATAGGAATGGGCTGCCAGATTTTCATATTCTCTCCCCTATATATTAATGCAAAATTCTCGTATCATACGTGTCTATTTCCCACACTTCGTTAGCTTCGTAAAAGATTCTGGTGCTTCGGTGACATATGAGTCTAATACCTACCTAATTTAATATTTTTCTTTTATTATATTTTACTTAATTTAATATTTTCTTATTATTATTCTTGCCTAATTAAATATTTTTCTTTTATTATATGTGTCCTAATTCAATATTTTTTTTATTATATAGTGCCCAATTCAATATATTACTGTTATTCTCCTAATAGAAAAATATAAATAAGTCATATTTAATTAAAAAAAATGTATAAGTTAAACTAATTTTTATTTATAATAAAAGTTAAAATAATTTTATTTTTTTGAAATTCAGATATTCTATATAGGTAAATTAAGAGTTATTTGTAATAATCTAAGTATGTAATTAAATATTAGTAATGAATTCTAAACATAAAATTATATAATAATAATTAATAAATGTTAATTAGACACCGACACAATGCGACACTGGTTGATAGTATGACATCTTTTGAAATTTTCAATGTAATCAACAATTATTAATGAATTTAATATAAATGTTAAATTATAAATAGAGATTAGACATGTGTTGAGATTTTCAATGTAACCAACAATTATTAATGAATTTAATATAAATGTTAAATTATAAATAGAGATTAGACATGTGTTGAGAGACTGATAACTTTTGAGTTTTTCTAAGTATTTAAATAAAATTATTAAAGAGTTTAAAATAAATATTAAAATATATAATTATTTAATAATTACAATACTTGATAAATAGATTAGACATATACAAGACACAGGTTAGTAATATCCTTTGAGTTTTTATATTAAATTTAAAACACTGTAATTATCACACACATCTTTCAGCTCTCACGACCCAGCTGCTATTGAATCAGCGTAAGGAGATGTCAATGAGGGTACAATAGATAAAAGAATCCTAACAGACCGGTAGACTTGAACCTTGTTCCTACATGACCTGATCAATTCGATTATGCACTCGCCATGTATTTTCATTGTTCAAATCTTTGACAACACGAAAAAATATTGTTCAACACTTTGACAATATGAAAAAACCAAAAGCTCTGCCCTCTCTATCTATCCAAGATGCTGTTAGCTTATCCATTGCTGATGATTTTCCGAAATATCCGCGCCAAGAGATTAAGAACATAAATCCAGTAGCCCAAAAATATTGAATATATTTTAAATCTTTTTATCTAATACCAGTATAATGCATTGATACACAAATTATATCTATAAGAACAAATTCATGTCTTACGAAGAAAAAAAAGAGGAAACAAGAAATAATAATAAGTAATATTACATACTACAACTTATAGATTTTAATTTTTATAACACATATTCATACGTGACACATGGGTGTCAATGTTTACATATTTACAAAATCAATTTTTTACGGGCTTTCCTGTCAAGTTTAGGATATTTTGTTATATCTTACGACTAATTTCGTGACTCCCAGATAAAAATACTTGAAAATTCTTTATTATAAAAAAGTTTTACTATAATTAGAGCAATTAATGTTCTGATTTGTGTGTGAAAATTATTTACATTAAAAAATAATTTTTCTGTAAATAAAATAAATAATGTTATGATTTGTGTGTATCATTTGCAATAATTATGTTTTTACTATTTTTAATGAATGATACTTTTTTTTTTGAAATCCCGCATGATATGCAGGTGTTACACTAATATATATATATATATATATATATATATATATATATATATATATATATAATCTCCAATGATTTGTAAAATGTAAAAAGGTTCTCACACGAAATTGGTCCCCATGTGAACACACTCATATATATATTTAATTAGGTTCAAATCAGAACTATGTTCTTATTTGTGAACCAAAATCAATTATGGGTCTTAGATATAGTTACATGGATGAATCACAATTTTTGTATGTTTCCTTATTTGATTAAAAGTATTAGGATTATATAATAATAAAGCACTATAATTGTATAATAAAAGCACTGATGTTATATAATAAACGCATTAGTTCACTGTTTCGCAATGAATTTTAAATCTAATTAAGTGGATGTAGCAGATTTTTTTTATATTTTTTCTTATTTGATAAAAAATAGTAGATTATATAATAAAATACCGTTACGGTATATAGCTAATATTATATATAATAAAAACACTAGAATGATATTAAAAAAAACTATAGACATATAATAATATCATCAAATATCTCTCTCTCTCTCTCTCTCTCTATATATATATATATATATATATATATTAATTTAACACCCGCATATTATTCTAGATTTGAAAAAAAAATAATAATTATTAAAAATACTAAAAAAATAATATTAAGAATGTTACACAAAATTCGTAATATTATATTTTTATTTACACGAAAATTATTTTTCATAATAAATAATTGTTACACATACATTATTTGTCTAATTACAGTAAAACTGGCTTGCACAATAAATAATTTCTAATTAGTTTTACCTGGGAGTCACAAAATTAGTTGTAAGACATAACAAAATACCCTATATTTGAAAGGAAACCCGTAGAAAATTGAATTTGTAAAAATATAAAACATACAACACCCGCGTGTCGCATGTAAATATGTGATATAAAAAATCTAAATCTATAAGGCACTGATAATTCTATTAAAAAACGCCGTATATCTAACTTGTAGTATATGTAATATTATTTTACTATTGTTTTTTGTTTCCTTTTTTTTTGGCGTAAGACATTAATTTGTTCATATACATATATAATGTGTTTATCAATGTATTTTATTGGAATTAGACAAGGATATTTAGAATATACTTAATATTTATTTTCTTAGGTGTAGTAATTTGTTATTATTAATTTTTCTTGTTGTTGTTTCTCTCTCTCTCTCTCTCTCTCTCTCTTTTTAGCATAACAATAGTTTTTCATATAAATTCTAATGTTATTCTCAATGTATTATATTGAGATTAGATATCCAAATTTAAGTTTATATATTTTATATTTATTTCCCTTTTGTAATAATTATATATAACTCGTATTTTTCTTAAATAGAATACTTGAGAAATTCTATAAATAAAAATTATTTCAACTTATATAGATTATTTTAATTAAATATGACTTATTTTTTTTATATTAGTATAATAAAAGTAAGATATTGAATAATGCAAAATATGATAAAGAAAATATTGAATTAGGTAACATATTAAATTAGGAAAAATATAATGATAGAAAATATTAGATTAGGTAAAAATATATAAAAGGAAAATATTAAATTATACTCCCTCCGTTTCTTAATAAGTGTCGTTTTAGAGTATTTATTCAAAATTAAGGAACAAAATATTTGACTAATACATCCTCAATCAATTAATAATATTCCCATATAATTACTTACATTCTTTCCCTTTAGTTATTCTATTACCATAAACTTATTTATATTTCTTAAAATAAGAGGGGATAAAATTGGAATAAAGTGGCAAAAAAATTCTAAAACGACACTTAATTTGAAATAAAGTTGAGTCTCTAAAACGACACTTATTTTGAAACGGAGGGAGTATAGATATTAGTTTCAGTGACATCAAAGCACCATAATCTTTTCCAAATCTAAAAAAAAATGGAAAACAGACACATAAGATAATTTTTTTTTGTATATATATATATATATATATATATATATATATATATATATATATCGTATTCTATTACGACTAGTCATTATACCATGCACCTGGTTTATCATCGCATATAACTGACATATATCATCACTTATTATATCATCACATATAACTCAAACATATCATTACAAATAATTAAAAATCTAAATCTAAAATTTAAAATCCTAAAATGAAAAATATAAACCTAAAACGAAAAACTAAACCCTAAAAATGGAAGACTAAACGCTAAAATAAAAAACTTAACACCGAAATTGAATATTAAAATCTAAATCCCAAATCTCTATCACATATCATCACATATAGCTAACACATATAACTGATAGAATAATAGATTTTTGATGGGATCCTAAAATAGAAAATTAGATAAAAAAAAAAAAGAAAAATTAACCCTTAAAATGGAAAATTAAACCCTAAAAATGCAAAATTAAATGCTAAAATGTAAAACTAAACCCTAAAATGGAAAAATAAACCTAAACTCTAAATTTTTGTCACATATTATCACGTATAGCTACCATATATCATCACGTATAACTGCCATTTATTATCACATATAATTGAATGATATATATCTTTACCGGGTGCACTTAATAAATTGCCTATTACGAGTTTCAAATAAAAAAAATCCTCATAAAATAATTTTGTGTTTCCAAAAATATTATTCCAATCTACAAAAGCAGGTTTATGCTATTCTAGATGATAGAGATTTTTTACCCTTCAAGAAAAAACAGGTACAAATAATGCATTTTATGAACATTCAATTTGCTACCGATGATTACGTATTTTTTAATATATTTAAATGATTAAATTTTTATTAATTTATAATTATTGTATTATTGAAAAAAATCTCATAACATTTGGAATTAAAAACATTTTGAATATTCTAAGAAGATTTATTCTGTAAGAAAACTTATTTCAGAGAGAGAAAGCAAGAGAGATAAATTCTATATTCGAGACATATTTTAAAAAGAGAAAGTAAGAGAGAGAAATTCTGTAAAAGTTCTCGAGTTCAAATCCTGAACGACTCGAAACTCATGCTTGTTATCCACGAACTTCTTTTAGAAGATACATAAAAAATCTCATTTGCTTTTTTTTACCTCATTTCTTGCGTATTCCAAGAAAATTGTGTATTCTTAATTGGCATCAAACATTACCAAATGATAAATGTTTGTTCTACTACAATCAAGTGTGTCGCGAAAGTCAAATAAAGTTGCATAGACATTTAATTTATGGGATGCTCGACTTCATTAAAAATATAGAAAAAGAAACATGTTTTATGGTTATTTAAAACTATCTTAAGAACTCTACAAAGTTTCCCCAAATTGATCTCCATCATGAGAATATAGTATAAATAATGTTGGTAAGCACACTTCTCTTCTTATATATGTAAATGAGTTTCGATTTAAGATAAAAGTGACGTTGAATACATGTTCTGGTTGTGTTTTATTAGTATATAAGAAATTCTAATCATTATTTAATTATTTTGTCATTTTTTATTTTAATATTGTCTGTATCGTGTTATTTGTAATTGGCATATCATTATAGCGTTGTCTGTAAATAATATCGTGTTGTCTGTAGTTGGTATATGGGATATCATCGTCTGGGTTGGTGTTCATGATGATTGGTAGTTAGTATATGAGAAATTCTAATCATCGTTGATGTGTCGTCGAGTTGGTGTTCCGATGATTGTTGTCTGTAAATAGTATATCTGTAGTTGGTATATGGGATATCATTGTCGGTCATCGTTGAGATGTGTCGTCGAGTTGGTGTTCTGATTATTGTTGCTAGTTAGTATACGAGATATTCTAAATATTGTTTAAACGTACGTGTCAGTGTTCTAATCAAGTTGTACGTAGTTTGTATATGAGATATTCTAATTATTACTATTTATTGTAATTTAAAACGATGTTATGGTCGTTAGACATCATGTCAAAATAAAACATATTAATTCATACACAAACATTGTTTTAAAAAGTTGCTGGATCATTCCGTTAAAATAAAAGTTGCTGGATCATTCCGTTAAAATAAAATTAATGGATAAATATGATAACCACTTGATACCTCAACCAATTTAAAATAGAAATATTTGTCGACACAATCAATCCGGATAATGTTAAAGAAACAACAATCTGGATAAACCCCTTCGTATCCATTTCCCACAGTTTCAAGCGGTCGACAAACGGGAGCAAGGTGAGTGTAATCACTAAATTTAGGGTTTTGTATGCGAATGTGTTCTTGAGTTTGCTCTTTAACACAATCGCAGGTTCCAAATGATTCAATATCTTAAGTTTTTTGTTAGGGGTTCTTAATTTACCATAGCTTGTCTGAACACTGCATGTCTTAAATTAGGGTTCTTGAGCAGATATTGAAATTGCGAAACCACATCCCCTGATTTGTTGTAATTTTCAGAAAGTTGTTGCATAATTACGAGAAATCTAGCACTTGTTGTTTACATCCGAGCCTTTAATCTGAGTACCTCTTCATTTTATTTTTTTCAGGCATATATTATATCATATCAAACATCTCTTTCTGATTACAAACTCCTATTCAACCGAAAATGTCCGATATCCCTTCGGATGTCCGCCGTGAAATATTACTCTGTTTGCCGGCAAAGTCTGTGATCCGATTCAGAGCAGTGTGTAAATCATGGCGCTCCGTCATCGACGACCCGAGCTTCGTCAAAGCCTACACTAACAAAAAACTCTCATTCAACAACACCATCCTCATCCAAAGTCTAACAGTTTCCCCCTTTCACCCCCTTTATACCGTCGATTTAGAAACCCTAAATTTCACCAATGGCCTCCAAACAATCCCCGCAAACCCTCTCAATTCCACTCGCAATGGGCTGTTACGTCTGCCACTTTTTCCTATGACCACGTGCAATGGTTTGACGCTCGTTGCTCCATGCCTTGTAGAGCATAAATCATGTTGGGAGATTTGGAACCCGTTAACTCACGAGCGCCTTGAGCTGCCCCATCGATTTTTCAAATCAAGTGCAATGACTAGTGGGATCGGGTATGATTATCCTACTGATGATTACAAAGCTGTGGTGATAGATAGTCTCTATGGAAATTATGTGTATGGAACTCATGTGTACAGTCTGAAATCGGACTCGTGGAGGAAGATTATGAATTTCCCGTGTGGTGATCGGGGTGCAACTAGTTACAGTGTTTTTCTGAGCGGAGCTTTGCACTGGATATCAATGTGGGAAGATAGTAATAAAAATAAAATAGTTGTGCTCGATCTCGGGACCGAAAGCTACCATGAGCTGGAAATGCCACCTTCACATGATATAGACGGAGATGATCATAATAATGTGGAAATATTGAGACATCAGCATTTAGATGTGCTGGACGGGTGTTTAGTTGTGTGTAAGTTTTGTAAGGGTGAATCGGGCATTAAGTACTTTGATATATGGGTGATGAATGATTATGGAGCACAAGATTCGTGGGCAAGATTGTTCTCTGTAAAAGAGCGTGATATTCCTAATCTTTTTTGTGATATAAGGCCTGTAGCTTATACGAAGAACAAAAGGCAAATTTTATTGCAAGATACTGGGGAGTTTTATTTGTTTGACTTTGAGAGTAGTTCGGTGAAGTTGGTTATCTTTCGTGGGCTTTGTGGGATTTATACTGCAATAGTTTTTCATGAAAACATATATCGGCTCCATGATAATTGTGGTGTTAGTGGGGGTGTCACAAGAGAGAGAAGAATAATGGAGATAGAGAGCAGGATGAAGGTGGTTGATAAAAAGTAAGATACTTAAGCTACTGTCTTGTTATTTAATGTTGATTGACATTGTTATGCTTATATGGCTATATATGTGTGTTTTTGCTATAAATATGTGTATATTGGTTGCACTGGGAGAAGGATATGAGAAATTAAGAGAATATTGTTATTGCCCAGGCAACTGATCATAGGTTTTTAGCCCTTATTTTTTTCTCCTTAAGTAGTGCCTGATAAATGAAGAAGCTATCCTTTACAACTTTGGATCTCGAGTCCTTGCTCTAGCTGGATGATAAAAAATTATCATGGCCAGTTCCTTCGGGGAGATGGATCTATAAGAATTCACCTATTCCAATAACAAAAAAAAAAAAAAAACAAAAAAAACTTATTTGAATGTGGGAACTAAAATACAATGAAACTTTGAAGAGTATCGAATTGGATTTATTTGTATTTGAACCAAATCTTGTTTATTTCAAGTTTGACTCAGAAATGGAATTAAACCTGCTGTTTTCATCTTATTGTTAGTGGTCTGCATGGCAGATGGTGGTGGATGAAGGGCCTAGCTAGATTGTTCTTTATTGATTTGCATTTTTAGTTTCTTTATGACAGATAGTCTAGATTGTCATTCTAAACCATAGAGTTCTTGTTAAAAGTCAAAAACTTGATGTTACTAGGAGTGTTTGCGAAAATAGGTGAGATTTTTTTTTTTTGGTTGGGGGAATATAGCCTACAAGAGAATATAATTTCTTTTCAGTTTCTAACGTGACCTGACGCGATGGTTCCTTCTTCTTGCAGTTTAACGTTTTGTGTGAAGGATATTGATTTTTGGAACACACCACAAGACTGTTGGTTTAGTCATCATAAGGTTTCACCGAATCCGTATAATTCTTCTAGTGAAGATGAAGTTGTGTAGTTACTGTATTCATTGGAAGCACTTCATGATGCTCTTAAGATCTGATGTATCTCATGTCTAATTTTTCGTAGCCTGTGAATAGAAAGCATCTTGGATGCTAACCTTTATCTAATGTTGTAGCCTGTGAATAGAAAGCATTTAGGGGCTGGTGATGTATGGATGCTGTAACCTTCATCTAAAGTTGTATGGAATTATTATTATTATTATTATTATTATTGTTATTATTATTATTATTATTGCACAATACTAAAATAAGTACGAATATTCAGGTAATAATTAATAACTGATGAAAGATTTTTTTTAATATATACTAATGACATAATAGTGTTTTCAAAAGAAATTAAAAGGGTTATGTAATAGTAATATTTGAGATAAGTTCAAACTTTTAAAATAATTTTGTCCAACTAAATAAGATTTATTTGAATAGAAGAAACTTATAATCTCTCTAAATAAGTTATAAGCTAGCTTATTGGGCTTATTAAATATACACAAATTTAAATGTTTAAAATAAAGAAGCTTGTAAGATGCTAAAAAACAGGCAAGGTTGAAATTCTTATTTTTTTAGGAGCTTATATCTTATAGGTTCTTAGAAAATTTGATCAAACAAATTCAAAGAGTTTAAATGCTCTTAAAAATCTTATAAGATGTTTGGAAGAACTTATAAGCTCACTCATATACCATCTAAGTTTGGATAAGTAGTTTCGAAATAAAATTTTAGGTATATAATAATTTAGAAGATGTTAGTGGTGGAGATTTTTATCAATATTTAATTTAATTTGAACATATATAATATTATAGTAATACAATTATAGATTGGGGGCTATTAGTAGTTATAATTGGAAAACAATAATTCCTTAAAATATAGGCACCTATCCTAAAAGATGAAATGTGCTTGGTATATTTGTATTTCATATAAAATGGAAATTCCAAAAATGGTGATTTCAAATGAAAAAATCATACGAACACATATTTTCAACTTCCAAAATAGTTGGAAAGTGAAAAAGAAAAATGGAAATGACTCCATACACATCCTTTTATAGTTCTCGATTGTCATTCCTATTTGCTCATGGTGTGTTTACAAACAATGAAATTGTGTCTCCCAAATATACCCAGCTTTCAACAATTTTCTACTTCTTTATCTATGATCTTTTTTGAATTGAACTTTTTACACTTAATTTCTTTTTTAAAGAAAAGTCCGTCCACAAGAGAATGAAGTGATTGTAAGTGGTAAACTTGAATCGAGTCGATTCTCTCGAGGAATGGCAATCGGAATCGAAATGTTTGTTTTAACACAATTTAACTAAACACACGATTAATGAGTGTTGGTTTTGGTTTTAGATTTTTTTTAAATCTAAAATGACTTGAATTTAAATGTAACAATCTATCAACACATTAACACGATCATGATAGGTCTAATAGCATAAGAATTGGACACCACAAAGAACAAGAGCAAAACATGTAAAGAAACCGAAAGTGTTCGATAATGAAATCAAAGTCAAATTGGAATTATGCAATTGTCTATATTCTATCTACACCAAAAGAACAACAATCTTGATTTGAAACCATGAAGATGACAATAGTATCCAATAACCCTTCATTAACAAATTCAATATCAAACTCAACAACTAAACCAAAACCCATACACAAGAAATCAACAAATTCCAAACAATTATTCAAAATCACAATAAAATGCAAGGAATCGAGAATTGAAATTACCCAAATAAAATTTTAAAATCTTTAACACCAAAAGAGGCGGAGAAATTTCCACGCGAGTTGACTTCTCAAAATCCAAGTTATCGTTGTTTTAAAATCAAGAAAGCAAGTTAAGTTCTTTTTCTAAATTATCAATTGAGATAAGAAATTGAACAAGATAGGTGAAGATGAGATTTCTAGGTCAGAATTAGGCAAGTGTCAAGATATGTTCGCAACTAAAAAGTGTTGCCTCTTATATATATAATGAGTCGAGGAGGGCACCATGGTAAATTTATCCAGAAATGACGATCGTCGACTTGCATCGATCAATGGTGTCCCAGTCGTCGATCATGTGTTGATCGACGACGAGGAATTGCGGTGTGTCAATCTTTCATCGATGACTCATGTCGATCGACGATGGCGAGGAGTCCTCGGTAGGTCGATCAACTCATGCTATCAAAGCGGGCGGCAGGTGCGCGTCAATATCGCGTCAATCGATTGTAGTGGATACTCCTTGGCAGGTCGATAGACTAACGCTGTTGATGCGATCGGGAGATGCGCATCGGTGATGCGTCGATTGCGGATTGATCGATGGGCATGTTTCGAGAACGCGTGTCATGTTTTTGCCGATTCGATTTGATCGTAACTCCCAGGAACGCGCTTGGATCCGCTCGATTGAATAGAAAGACAAGAAAACCAAATTAACATAGATATTTACAAAAGATATGAGGAAGAGTATTAAATGAATAAAAATGGACACAAGCTACGTAAAAGTTAAAAGAAAGAAAAATGAGAGAAAACATGACCCAAGACCCACTACAATATACAAAATAAGGTACAAAATAACCGAAAAACACACACAAATATGTACAAATCAACTCCCCCAAACTTACCTTTTTGCTTGTCCTCAAGAAAAATCGAGCCTAAGGATAGATAAAAAAAATCTAATCCCCCGATGAACTTAACACTAATGCACATAAATAAATAGAGAAATAATGCATTTAGTCACTCAGGGCGTCTACAAAATTTTTAGATAAGAGATTTAGATCCTAATACGTTGAGTTGCCTTTCATGCAAGTCTCTCGTCCATGCACCGACCAAGGTCTATCCGTGTTGAATACCATTTGATCGGCATCTTACTAACCCCGTCATCTATACACCTTTTTTCAAAATATTCTAAAAATTAACTGTAAAAAAAGGCGTACAAGGGTTGCACGACTTATTATATACATAATACTTTCTACAAGTATTTCTCTTCTTATACTTTTTTTTGAGTGCTCGTAAAGGTGTGGTAAAAGAACATAATATTTACATCTAGAAAACGAGAGTTCATTAACTTCGACCACTTGTTGCAATCTTGTTGCTAATTGCAACTCAACATTACTCGATAAGTACATGGAGTTTTTGATGTCTCCAAAAAGAGAATGAAAAGTTTACAAATAATCTTATAAAGGGAAACCGAGAACAAGGCTAGTAAAAAGTATTCGATTTTCACAAAATATTACTCGGATAGCACGAGACTAATACACTTATGTAAGATTCCTACACTTCATACCCCACAAATAATCGTTCCAAATAAAAGTCTAAACAACCTATCTAAAATAATAAAACTGCGCACTTCGCCAAGCTTCCAAACAATGTCAACACATCACGACTCAATCATTATCACATGCAAGCAAGCATAAGAATATCCTAAAAATGAACACACCTCCCCACACTTAAACCTAAATAATGTCTACATTGCTCATAATTTAAGACAAAAAGGTAAAAGGGAAAAGGCGAGAGATATGCCCCTATAGTCGTGCTTGTGGTGAGAAATTGAGCATGAGATGGTGTCCAATGGGCGGTCGAAGCGAGAGTAACCTATAAAAAGGGGTGAGTGGAGAAGAACGATATACACGACAACATAAAATTCAAAAATAAAAGGAAATGTCAATATTTACACACTTTTTTAAAGGATACTAGTTGGGATGATCGTCGTCAAGATCCATCTCTGGATGGGATTTGGTCGCTTTAGAAGAAGACACGTGGCCGAAATGCACTTCGAGTCGGGAGAAGCGAGCCATTAGCTTCTAAAAACTTCGACGATTGCTTTGATGATTACTATCGGTTTTCTCGTCGATAAGTTGGAGTTTCTCAAACATCCTCGTTTGGAATTCCTAATTCTCATCGAAGAATTGATCCCAACCTTGGCGCGGGCCCGATCCGGTGTTTATACCTTCTTCTTCCTCATTTGCTTCAGCATGATGAGCCGAAGACCCTCCTTGCGCGAGGTCTTGAGGGTGAGTCGTGCTTTCCATGGTACATTTGGCCATTAAAAGGTAAGTGATACCAATCACCGTTAGATCCA
Organism: Phtheirospermum japonicum; assembly: GCA_014905375.1. Taxonomy (NCBI): domain Eukaryota; kingdom Viridiplantae; phylum Streptophyta; class Magnoliopsida; order Lamiales; family Orobanchaceae; genus Phtheirospermum; species Phtheirospermum japonicum. Next base: position 2,475,056 of record BMAC01000050.1, read on the forward strand.
TGTCGGCCAGATTGCACCCGAAGTGACGGGCGAGGCCGGTTATGAATGGGGTGAAGGATAGGAGGGGAGTTTTTTTGTCAGGATTCTTCTCCAAAATATTTTGAATTCTGTTCCAAAGAAGTGGAAATAGGCGCGGACATCGACCTTTGATGAGGCACCACAACGCGTAAAGTTCAGGTTTTGTAACACTGGTCGCCTCTTGCTTGTAAAGCACTATATGCGCGAGGAGTTTATAGGCGATGTAGATTGCATCGTCTTGAATTCTCGTAACCAAAAACCGATTGTAGGAGCCCATGTTTCTCCCGTTAATTCATACCAAGCGGCAACATCAAAAGCGTCGTCTTGGGGAATTGGGGGAATGTCGTTGTTATCGAGTCTGAACACTTCTTCAAATATGCATTCATTCTCCCGAATTTCATTGCCACCAAGTTGGGAAGTGAATGTACAATCGGAGAAGACGCTCAAAGTGGTAAAGAACTCGAGCACGAGTTTGCCTCGTTAACTCACCGGTCAAAGTTTTGATTTTCACACAAAAATTCAGCAACTTCCGACATCGACTTCTATCAGCTTCGACGTCTGTTTAACCTGGAATCTATCCCTTTGAGTTTTTGCTATCATTTCAAGTCGACCATTACTAGGTTCACCGTCACCATTTCCGATGAGTGACCGAAAACACTAGATCCATGACAAGTTCGATGCGAGTGATAAGATTACCACAATAAATAATAATAAGAATATCACATACAATAATGAGATAATTACCAGTTACGATAAAATTACCACAACCAATAATCTAAGATTACCACAACCGGTTATAAATTAGCACAACCAATAATAATAAAATTAACACATACTGTAATGAGATTATGACATGCACTAATCCTCCAAAAATTATCAGGATAATAATAAGATTGTCACACCTAGCAATAAGATTAGCACATCTAATATTACTCATAACTAGCCATCGAACTTGTTTTAAATGGTCACTAACAAAAAGTAAGCTATTTTATTATTATTATTATTATTATTATTATTATTATTATTATTATTATTATTATTTATTACTATTATTATTATTATTATTATTATTATTATTATTTTGTAATGCACTCATATTTTTAATGGTTGTCAATTCAACTAAACTACTTTTTATGGTACATACTAATCGTAGTATATATTTACAACAATTATATTTTAAAATGTACACAATCAGGAATACAATTACCACAACAAGTAATAAAATCACCACAACCGATAATACTGAGATTTCGATATGATAATAAGATTACCAAAATCGGTAATCCTAAAGCAAGTTTTTTTAATAAATCCATATTTTTAATGATTTTCAACTCAACTAAGCTATTTCTTGGTAATACAATTATTGCAGTATACATATATAGTAGTTATGTTTAAAAATTATAGAATTACAAACATTAATAAAATTACCACACTTGATAATTAGATTACCATAACTAATAATCACATCTGAAACCTATATTACTGTTGTAACTATTAACTAGTTTTAAATTTGTCCATAGATGGTTTCACATAAGAGAGATGATTCTGCAAACAATTACACGAATCTGGACACCGAGCTTGTTGATTCTGCTGCGTATGATCAAATGAAGAATGTGTTGAGAAGTGAGCCCAGAAGCAAGAGGCATGACTTCATTAGGTAGATCACTGATATGATTGAAACCATCATTTCAACTATAACGTTTTTGCATTTTCCCTCCTATTGGTTCTGTAGCTTGATCTGCTTTCCATTCTTGGTTCATAGTGAAAAGAGCCAAATACAAATTAATGATACTATTGATTAATGGCACATAAACCTGATGCAACCAAAGAGATTGGTTCACCAAGAAAAGAGAGTACTAACCTAAAATACGTGTTTGCTGACCTGATAGACCTCCAGAAGACTTCTGGCGACCTGATCAACCTACAAAACAAAACCCAAGCCGGACAACCATATCGTAGGCCCTCCAATGCTTGATTCAGTTCGTATTTAATAATGATATGCGAGAGCTCAAAGTGTAAGATAGAAATCAACTTAGAGTAAAAAGTGAGGCATGTGTCCTCTTTATATAGACGAGAGACGTGTTCCCAATCTAGGGTTCCGGTCTCCTATTCAAACCACAATACCATAAATAACTATCGACTTATAATTATGATTTCTCCTGTGTGATAAATTACCATAAATAACCATGAGCCAATAAACATACCATACCTTTAGTCTGCCGGGACCCCATACCATAGTCCATATCAGCCCACCATGGCCCAATATCTTATTAACCATAAAGCACAACTCTTAGTACCGAGCTGTTATAATACCGTTTACCCATAAAAACTCACCACCCCCATATAAGATCTCACCACTCCCATACAAGAGCTCGTCACTCCCACAAACAACTCGCCCTTCTATAGAAGAGATCGCCCCTTCTAAAGGTGAGGTCGCCTTATAAATTCCTACAAACCTACATGTCTATCGACTTGGATATTTGATGTCGTATCAGTTAGTCCCCCACATTCTACTTGATTGAGGTAGATAATCAAGTGGGATGTAATCATAAGTATCCCCAAAAGTCAATCCCACACACCTCTTGGTAAAAGCACAAAAACCATCAATCATCACCTCAGACTTCTGAATATCACTACTACAGAATGTAGATTCCACGGTGCCTCATCCACGACGGTTTGGAAAACCGCCGTTAAATATGTTTTTAAGGCGGTTTTCTAGAAAACAGATGTTAAATCCAGAATTTAATGGCGGTTCTCTTAAAATCGCCGTAGAATTCTACACTTTACGGCGGTTATCTTAGAACCGACGTTAAATCTGAACTAATTAACATCGGTTCTTAAGGAACCGCCATGAATTAACAAGTATTCACTGCGGTTCCTTAAGAACCGCTGTTAATTAGTTCATACGTTAATTAGTTTGTTGGATTTAACATCGGTTCTATTAGAACCGTCGTGAATGAGATGACTTTTCACGGCGGTTCCATTATAACCGCCGTAGAATCCAAAGTATGCCATATCACCGATCCTTGTCTTGCTTTGTTTCAACCATTGATCCGTGTCTCATCGGAGGTTCATATCCATCCCCTCTCTTTCTTATTATTTTTATTTATTTCTTTTCCCAATTCTAAAATAAAACCGAAAATCCCTAATTTTAGTCTTGTGGCTGTCAGCAAGACTAAGCTCCTCAGGTTACGATGCTGGCCAAGTGTACAACGCCGGCCACCGCTGCTTCGGCGAGAACTATATCAAGGAGCTCATCGAGAAAGCTCCTCAGGTTCTTACACATCTGTCTGCATTCGATTTCAGTGTTTTTATTTTCGAATTGATGGCTAATAATTTGATTAGGTTAAATAGATATCTGCCTAATCGCGCTCATTATCACAATCTTTCATTTTTTTTAAATTTCAATTGTCGAAGGACATAGAATGGCGTTTCATAAGCGAGCAGTTGGGATCTCTTCCGATGAGTGATCCGAATGCGAACAAGGGACGCCTCAGAATATGCTGGATTCAGTTCAATTACCAGCTGATCAGGGTTACTGGGCCGGGTTAGGTCACCCTAATTTTTATTTTTTCTAGAAAATTAGAAACCCTAGTTTGGTTTATTTTGTCTTTGTGATGATGATGATGATATGATTTCTTGTAGTTTCTTGCCAAACATTTTGCGTTAATTAATTTTCTTCGTCTTGATTTCTTATGAGATTAGATATTTTTTTGGGTGAGTTCATGGTGTCATCTTGTGAATTTTAAAGTAATTTGCAGGGTTTAATTTGAAAAGAAAAAGAAGAAGAAGAAGAAGAAGAAGAAGAAGAAGAAGAAGAAGAAGAAGAAGAAGAAGAAGAAGAAGAAGAAGAAGAAGACTTCAGTTTTATCACTTCTGTTTTGTACACATACATGACTGCAACGAACAAATCCTTAGCCTGTGCATTAAAAAGAGCACTTTGGGAATTCAAGTTCCTGAAGGGCTACGCCGACGTGGCTGTGACTTCGTTAAATAAAAACGAGAAAATCATTTTCAATTTGAGATCTAATTAAAAAAAATTCGGCTATTTTTGCAGCATCCATTGCCGTTGTTTTCGTCTGTGGATATTTCTCTGATAGAGCTAATGGATTCGGGTCGTATTATTTGGGTCCCGGAGCAGAAATCAAAGTACCGACAGTTGAGTTGGTCATCACGGCTGCACGTAAGCGTAATGATGAATCCAGAGCTGTGCTTTCTTCTGATTTCTCATCCAAACTCAAGCCAACTGTCAGTGTAAGCATTTTCTGCACTGAATGCTATTTTGCAAATGGAAATAAATTTGTGTATAATTTATATTTCAGTATTGTAATCAGGGTTTTGTAAATTTCGATGCATTTATAAGTAATTTCTAATTAAATGCTGGATCGAGTTATTTAATTCTAGCTAGTATTTTTGGAGTGACTGAATCAATCTTTTGAATTCGGTGAAATTTAGTGTATGTGTTCCTAAGCTGTCATGAGTTAAGTGCAATGCAGTTGATAAACCCGCTATCATTTTTTTTTGATGAGCTATTTAATTAGAGATTTTACTTCTCCTTTTATTATTATTATTGTTGTTGCGTGAATTAGTTGTGATTAGAATTAATTATTAGCTGATTGATAACATGAATTTATTTGTTATTTTTAATTGTTAAATATGATTAATGCAGAGGAGAGAGAATAACAAATTGGAGCAGGGATTAGCCAGTGCAAGATGGGCAATTAGGCTAGCAGCTTCTATCAGAAACAAATCAGTAATCATCGACAAAAATGATATTCTATCTCCAGCAATCTTTCGGAACCCCAGTGCATTTCTTCAATAAGTAAATAACAACCAATGAAAATGTTACTAAATTTGTTGGATTTTGTTGAATTATTTGAGAATGTTGTTTTTTGTATTGTGATGACTTGGAAATGGGATTTGAAATAATCATCTCCTTCAAGAGATGGTTCCTTTATTGATAACATTAATTCAAGTGGTTTTATTGAATTAAAAGAGAATCTTAGTACTTATTTGCTAATTTGTATGAAAAATGAGCTGACAAGTAAGAATGCATTAATTGTTAAACAAAATGCTCAAAAACTTGCATTATAGCCGATATGACTTGAAAAATGTCGTTACATCATTTTTTCAATTTTAAAATATATATAGATGCAATTCCTTGATATAAACTCACAAGATTCATGTTCATACATAGTAATTTCTATTTCCAGGAGATGCCCCCTGAGGACGAAGGCGGTGCCAGGCCTATCATTAGAGATGAAGGACCTGGAAATTATTATCAGGAAAATATTGTTGAACTCAAAAGCCCTGAATTCGCCAGTAGCTCATCAGGGACCAATTACGGTAATAACCGAATCACTTGCTAATTTTAGCTGCATTTRCTCGATTCTTGATTATATATTCCTTAAAATATATATTATGCTAACTGTTATCTGAATACTGAATTTTCTTGCTCAGATAAAGGAGAAGATGCCATGAGACAAAACGGAAATGACTTGAAATTGTATCTTCCAAGCAAATTGCAACTGACCAATGGTTGTCTGCCACATAGGCGCATGCATTGCTACGACTGGATTGGGAGCGATGATGAAAAAGATGCCGAAGATTTCTTGGTTTTGAAATCTGCATATGCGGTTTTAGGATTCAATACAGCTGTGCCTCGAGAGGACTCTATTGCTCCGAGTGGTGGGAATAAAACACGCGAAAAATGGTCGAGGTGGAATTTGTAACCTAATGATTTATTAAAGTTGGCCTTAATCTTTCTCTTTTCGCTACTGTTGTTGGAGTAAAAAAACAAAAATATGTATCTGAGTGTAATGTCAGACTAATGCATGTATTCTGAATATGGCTAACACTTGTTGATTTGGGATTTTAGATATTATGTACAAATACAATGTGACATGGACTTTATATTACATTATCCTATTAATATGTAAAAAAGGTCCTGATTTGAGTGATATAGAAATAATGCATCTCTAAAAACTGGTACACCTGCTTTCATTTTTTTTTAAAAATTCTTTTTACTACTTTCTAGAATATGTTTTTCAATGTCCGTTCTGGGAAATAGACTTTCTAAAAGGTATTTTTCAAGAACTGCCGTAAATTATCCGTTCTGAAAAATAGATTTTCTAAAAGGTATTTTTGAAGAACCGCCATTAAAAGTGATACTTTCTACGGCGGTTCAAAAACTGCCGTAAAAAGGGTAGTTTTTAACAGCGGTTCAAAAACTGCCGTAAACGACTACGGCGCCTCTTTCTACGGCAGTTCAAAAACTGCCGTTAAAAGTCCCCTGGAACCTCCTTTAAAACTATTTTCTGAAGTAGTGCATTAAATGAATACTGCCATTGTGTCGGACACGTGTCGCAGGCTTATTTCCTCGTAATATTTTATTCTTGTTTTTTTCCCCTAATACAGCTACAACCTCTTATGGCTTCACTATCCAGCCACCTGCTGGCTGTGAACTCTGAGGGAGAAAGTGCAAATAATGGAAGGAGGTGTGTGACGAGCTGACATCACATACCAATAGACAGACTGAGCAATTGTCCTTGACCCAAGGGGAATTAGATGAAGCTCGTCGCCATATCGCAGCCCAAGGAGAAGAGCTAAATGTCTCAAGGGGTCAGCTAGAGGCTACCAAGTCTAAAATTACTAGGCTCGCAAAATGACAGACCGAGCTGGAGAGCCTAATATAGGAGAAGCAGAAGGAAAAAGAGGAGGAGGTGCTTGCGACACGCAAGCAGGGGGTTGAAGAAGGAGTCCAGGAAGGTCGTCGAATATTCCTGACAAGCGAGGTGGGTCAATGGTTGATCACAGCCTATAAAAGTAATCTAATTGCGACCTACTGCCACACGACGACCTTTCTGCAAAAGGTGGGAAAAGGGACGAAGATGTACTTTAGGACCACCCTTGAGCAAGTCAAAGCTCAGCTCCATGCAGCGGGGATTAACTTCAAATTGGATGAGAAACAGTTGGAGGACGATCTACCTCTTTTTTAATTATGGCACGGCGGCGTCAACCAGGATCTAAAAGCTGCCTGGTGAACCCAATGTACAGATCAAGTAATAATGAAGGTCGGGCTTAATGTCGAGCTCGAAGTCCCCCTGGACGAGATGGTCCCCCCTTCTGCTTTTTTTTTTTAAAATAAGTTGCGGCACTTTTATTAAAAAAGGAGAAAAGTGACTGAATACAAAGCAAACAATGAAAAAGAAACGAAAACAAAGAAACTAGCGCTTCATAAGAAATCCTCACTTAAAAGAACTCTTTGAAGCTTTACGTAAAGGAGTTGAAACTTCATCTTCAGCCATATCCGCCCAAGAATATCCAGAAGCGATATCCATAAGGTGAAGTGCAGGGGAGGACTTTGCATCGTTGATAATGAAAGGAGTAGGAGATTCCTGCTGTAATTTTTTAATTATATCAATTAATTCCCGATCAGTGGCAGGCTTACGAAAAATAGGGGTGCGATGTTGACTGCCAAAATCCGACTCGTCCACTATAATACCTTCGTCATGTGCAAGACAAGCTTCTGGAGTATGTTGCGCTGAAGGAGAGACCTTATCCGAAGAACCCATGTCCACCTGATCAACAAAAATCTTTGTCGAAGAAGCAGGTTCCTCATAAAGCACAAGCTGTCGAGAGGTATCACAAACTATCTCAACCGATCTGCAGACGGTTGGTTGGTTCTTCCTGCAGAGCTGTGCAGTTAATTGCTCACCCTTGTCTGAGCCACAATCAGAAGGCTCAGAAGTAGTACGGTAATCCTGCCCTTTCGAACCAGAAGGAGTAACAAGATTATCAGCGGCTTTAGGAGCCGTTTTCACGGGGTCGGGGTGAATGGGAGCGGAGGAAGAGGGATCGGGGTCTGGAGGGGAAACCGGGGCTGGGGGTGGGGACTCATGATCGAGATCAGCCTGTAACGCATTAAAAGCATTGGAAGTCGTCAGCGCAGAGGTGGTAGTAGGGATAAAAACTGGGCGGCGTTCCGTGCGGGTGCAGTCCTTCTGATCCCGAGAAACAGAAGGCCGACGGGAGCGTCTAGAGTTAGCCGTCTGCCAGTCGTCGCTAATCACTGTTGGGGCGGTGTTGGTTTTGCGAGCGGGGCAAGATCCAACAAGGTGCCCCACCGTTTTGCAATACGAGCAAAAATACGGTAGGTTCTCGTAACCTAAAGAGATATAACCGCAAAACCCCTTACGCTCAATCATGACTGTTTCCTGAAGGGTAAGATCAAGYTTTAACTCAACCAGCACGCGAACAAAATGGCCAACAGAGCCATTAAGGGAACGCTCATCGATTTGCAATGGTGTACCAACAACCCTAGCGATATTCAAAATAAAAGATCGTTCCKAGTATTCAATAGGCAGTTCATAAATGCYAKTCCAGACCTGAGATGAAGTCGAAGYCACCTTGTAAGGGTTGAAGTCRGGGGTCCAAGGAAAAAGGCGAATAGAATTTGAGCCGAACTTCCAAGCGGATTTGATAAAAGCACGTGCCCTATCATTGGCCGAGGAGAAAGAGATGCTAAAAAATCCTTTTKCAAGCGGAACCAAACTCCATGATCCAGTAGTCTCCCAAGTAGTAGACAAGGCGGCCTTGCAATCTTCCATCGAAAGGGGTTTTGAACCTTTGGGTTGTAGAAGACGGCCTATGAGAGAGTCGCGCAATTTCGAAARGCGACTTTGGTACCGGGACTCGTCGATAGTGARCGAGAAATAATCCCCTTTTTTAATCGGAACAGAACCCAAAGTCTGGGCCGTCGTGGGTGCTTGGGAGGGAGAGGAAATGACTTGGGCCATCGGGCCCAAGGAATTTGGGCCTCCGTTGCAAGGGAGGGGGGGTGGTGAAGGGAATAAAAGGGGAGGCCCAAAAGAGTTTGGGCTCAAGTTGTGTTGGTGGGTAGATGGTGGGGGGTGAGGCTTAGGGAGGGAATTGGGCTGCTTATAGAGGCCCAAAGAAACATTAGGTTGGGCTAGGAGAGGGCCACCTAAAGGGGGAAGGTGGTTGGCAGCCAAAAATTTTGAATTAGGAAACGTGGGGAGGGAGGACTCGGTCAGCGTGGTAGTTGGGACGTTGACCATGTGACAAGGACAAGTCAGGGGTGAAAGTGATAGGTTGACCGTTGGAAAAGGATTTGCAGCGCAAGAAAGGGAAGGGAGTTGGGGAAAAGACGRCGATGTAGGGGCAGGGGCCGTCGGGAGAGAGCAAACGGGGGTCGCCGGAATGGTGGAGGAGATCGCCGCGTTAGGAGGGATCGCCGAGAAAGGAAACTGGGGGACAGGGGGAAGGCAGGCCAACCGCGTCTGGGCGGCGCCGGTAACGAGAGAGGGGAAACCGGGAGCTGTAAGGGGGCCAAGCGCCGGCAGAGAACCAAAGGAGAAAACGGCTGAGCCGGAGACGTCTCTAGGGTTGACGGAGGTAGTCACCGGCGGAGAAACATGGGTTTGGGAGAATGGCGCAGTCATGTGCGGTAAGGAAGACGACGGCGCCGGGCAAGCCGTGAGCGGCAGGTTGATGCCGGGGATAAGGCAGGTAGTGGAAGCCGGTGGRCTGGAAGGATGAGAGAGCGAGGAGGAAAGCTGATGGGTAGCAGCGGCACCGGGGGCTGCGGGGGTCATCGCCGGAGGAGCGTGAACTCTGGAAATGTGTGAAGCCAAGCAAGGCGACGGCCTGGGCGACTGCAGCGGCGTGAAGGTTGTCCGGGGGAAAAACGTGAAGAGCGGCTGAGCGGGGTGAGAAGGGGCACGAGGATCTACCGGACATGGCTCGCGAGGAGTTTCGGCAATCGAGCTCAAGGTTGGCCGGACCGGAGATGGAGTAACTGCTGGGCATGCGGCCGTGAAGGTGACCGGAAAAAGCCGCTGGGAGATCGGCTGTGAAGGCGAGGAAATCCTACAAAGTTGCTGGCAGGAATAGTGTTGGTCGGAGTTCGCAGGAYCGGGAGCAACCGTGTCATGTTGTAAGTACGCCGGCCGAGCYGTGGCGTCCGGCTGYTAGCTGGAGAACGACGTGATCCCGGCGAGGATTCGATTTGGTCGGAAAAAGTTGGGAGATAGCAAGGAACGTGTTCTGCGTTTTTTCATTTCTTCTTCTTCTCTTCATGCAGTACAGTAGCAGATTTTTTTTTTTTAAATGTTGACTATGAGACCAAAGCTTGCTGGGCAAAAGAAAAGCCAATCTTCAAATCAAACCCAAAAGATTAAAGTTCATTCTCATGAGAAATCAAGAACATGAGACATGTTCAAAAGACATGCTCATAAATAGGTGCTGCTTCTTTTTTTTTTTTATGAAAACTATTCAGATGCAAGCTTCTGAGTATAGGAAATTCAAAGGACATGCATGTGGAAATTCGAAATCTTAAAAAATTTCCAGCATGAATAAATCTTAGAGAGAGAAAACAAACATCTTAGTGCTTTTTAAGTTGTTCTTTTTTAACTTGTGTAATCAAGCCTTGCGCCATTTACCATGGTTGATCCGTCCACATGTAATAAACATACCTTATGTTCGACCTCATCCTTTTCAGGGCGCGCCATATCCTGCAAGAAATCAGCTAGTGCTTTAATTACTATTCTTGGATCATACACCATGTCATATTCACCGAGCTCCATGACCCACTTCACTAATCTTCCAGATTACATTTGGCTTGCTTAACACCTGTTTTAGTGCCAGCTTGGTTCTTACCTTAATTCGATGATCCAAAAAGTAAGGTCCCATTTTCCTTATTGTATAGATCAATGCAAACCCTCCCTTTTCCAATTTCGAATAGTTATGCTCGGCTCCTTGCAACATTCTACTTATGTAATAAACAGGTCTCTGGCTCCCGACCTCCTCTCGAATCAATACTGAGCTCACAGTGACTTCTCCAATTGATATGTATAGAATTAATTAGATCCTCACCTGGCGTAGGTTTTGTCAATAGAGGAATCTTGGCCAAGTATTCCTTCAGTTTTTCAAAAGCCCCTGCTGCTTCCCTGTCCACTCAAATTTTGATCATTTCCTCATAGTTTTGAAGAAAGGAAAACCCTTCTTTATGTGTATGTTTCATCCTTTTCATTTATTGGTTTCTGATTATCCCAA
>BMAC01000050.1:2486174-2506760 GCA_014905375.1 Phtheirospermum japonicum
CCTGGAAGGATGAGAGAGCGAGGAGGAAAGCTGATGGGTAGCAGCGGCACCGGGGGCTGCGGGGGTCATCGCCGGAGGAGCGTGAACTCTGGAAACGTGTGAAGCCAAGCAAGGCGACGGCCTGGGCGACTGCAGCGGCGTGAAGGTTGTCCGGGGGAAAAACGTGAAGAGCGGCTGAGCGGGGTGAGAAGGGGCACGAGGATCTACCGGACATGGCTCGCGAGGAGTTTCGGCAATCGAGCTCAAGGTTGGCCGGACCGGAGATGGAGTAACTGCTGGGCATGCGGCCGTGAAGGTGACCGGAAAAAGCCGCTGGGAGATCGGCTGTGAAGGCGAGGAAATCCTACAAAGTTGCTGGCAGGAATAGTGTTGGTCGGAGTTCGCAGGAACGGGAGCAACCGTGTCATGTTGTAAGTACGCCGGCCGAGCAGTGGCGTCCGGCTGATAGCTGGAGAACGACGTGATCCCGGCGAGGATTCGATTTGGTCGGAAAAAGTTGGGAGATAGCAAGGAACGTGTTCTGCGTTTTTTCATTTCTTCTTCTTCTCTTCATGCAGTACAGTAGCAGATTTTTTTTTTTTAAATGTTGACTATGAGACCAAAGCTTGCTGGGCAAAAGAAAAGCCAATCTTCAAATCAAACCCAAAAGATTAAAGTTCATTCTCATGAGAAATCAAGAACATGAGACATGTTCAAAAGACATGCTCATAAATAGGTGCTGCTTCTTTTTTTTTTTTTTTTTATGAAAACTATTCAGATGCAAGCTTCTGAGTATAGGAAATTCAAAGGACATGCATAAGGTCCCCCCTTCTGCTTCTTAATGTAAATTCTACCCCGCACACTTTGTAATTCAACTCCTCCCATTTAATGAAACTTTATTTACCTGCATAAAACAATCTTTAGTTCGCCATGAATCATGTTTTATAAAAACTTACACAATCTTTTCTTTTAGCACTAATACCATCAAGCTAATCCATAAAAACCTGCAATCCTTAAAGGCTACATCCATACGAACCATGAAATAAAAGTTATACTCATATCTTAATCACAAAAACACCCATTTAAGTATTGATTAGTTACTATAAAATCGGTTAATCATGCATCTTTCCATAAGGTCAAAATTCCATAAGACTTAACGACCTCATAACACAATGACTTAAGCATCGCCTTATAACCCTTCCACTTGAAGTTATACCTCCATATGTTTGCTGACATAATTAGCTAATTTAAAACACCCTTGCTGACTCATACAAGGGTCAACCCAATATATCATAAAATTCACCATCGACCTAACACAAGGTGATCGAAAGAAATCACCGCATACCAAACCAAACAGAACCATAGTGAACCAGAACCATATTAAATCATAAGTGACCAAGAAAACTACTCAGTCCCCCATGTTCAAATAATGTGAGCAAAGTAAAACAACTAGGTCACATCAACACAATCAAATAACTGAATAGTATACCAACCAAACATATATATGTAGACACTTAACCAAACAGCCCAAGGAATACGTTGATCATACATATTCACATAAGCATTTACTCAAATAACACAGAATATGTTAATCAAACACATTCTCATAGACATATAATTAACCAAGAGAGGAATATGTTAATATATGTTAATCAAACATATTCAAAAACAGATAGTCAAAGGTCACAAAGAACATGTTAATCAAACATATTCTTCATAAATTGAATCAAGTGTTAATCTTTTCCATATCCATAAAACCATAAATCATAAATCATAAACCATCGCTGACCTCATAAAAGCGTCAGCCCATAACCATAAAAACCATAAACCATAAAACATCACCGACCTAATAAAAGTTTCAGCCCATAACCATAACAACCATATCCATAAACCATCTTGGTATTGTAAACCCCGTTATTTATTCATCGCTGATCTAAACAAGCATCAACCCATAATTGTAAAAAGATACATAATAAGAACCTAAATCCATCACCGACCTAAACGAGTGTTGGCCCATAATAATAAAAAAGTATGACCTACATCCATCGCCTAAGGAGCTAGGCATAGTTTTTCTTCAGGTGGTAGAGATTCCATCTCCTAGGTAACGTCTTTCCCTCTTCATCTTCAAGCACATGCGCACCTCCTTTTAATACCTTGATAACTTTGAACGGCCCTATCCAGTTAGGACCCAACTTCTTTGTAGTATATATTGCATCGTCACGTCTCTAGACCAGATCGCCGACCTAAAAATACCTTCTTTTTACCTGCTTGTTATATGCTGCCTGAGTCATTTGTTTATACCTTTCTACGCCCATTGCGGCCCTATCTTGTATTTTCTTAATTATTTCCGAAGCTTCCCTAGCCAATAATATATTTTTTTCTTCATTAAAAGCTTATAGTCAATGTGACCTCCCTACTATTTATGCCGGAATGACCGCCTCCATACCATAAACCAAACAGAAGGGTGATTCACCTATGGTAGTTCGCGGGGTAGTCCGATAGGCCCACAAAATAGAAGATAATTCCTCAAGCTAAAGTCCCCCGGCCTTTTCCAATTGTAGCTTAATTCCTTGCACAATAATTATGTTAGTAACCTCAACTTGTCCATTAGCTTAGGGATGTGTTACTGAAACAAATTGCTATTTCATCCCCATTGTCTTTCACCAATCCTGCATCACGTGTCCATTTAATTATGCGCCATTATCCAAGACTAACACCCGTGGTATGCCATACCTGCAAAAAATACTATTAAAGATAAATCCGGTAATGGTCTGCTCGGCTATATTGGTCACAGCCTCGACCTCCACCCATTTTGTAAAGTAATCTACTGCGACCACCAAATGCAGCTTCTTGCAGGACGTCTTCGGCAATGGCCCCACTATATCGACACCCCACTGCGCAAATGGGCAGGGCGAGCTCATCACCATCATATCCTCCGCGGGCACATGATTAATAGGTGCGTGCATCTGACATTTCTGACAAGTCATAACAAGCTCGCCTGCCATCCCCTTCATTGATGGCCAGAAAAAACCAGCTCGCAAATCAACCCCAACCAACGCCCTGCTTTTTGCATGATCTCCACAGTATCCCTCATCTATTTCCCACAACACTTCCAGCCCCTGTTCTCATGATAAGCACTTCAAGTATGGCCCGAAGTGCTACCTCTTATACAGAAACCCATTCATCAAACAAAATCGTGCTGTCGTCCTGGCCTCTTTAGTGGATAAATGCATATTCCCATCGACCATGTTAACGAGAATCTTCCGAATTAGAGCCCGCCAGTCCTCTCCTTCACCTATCTCCATAACCTCTTTTCCCTTTTCCAAGCTGTTGTGCGCTAACTACATCTAAGTATCCATCCTTGTGCTACAAGTACCCATGTCCCTGCCATATTGGCAAGCTGATCCACCCTAGTATTATCAGCTCGCGATAGATGTTCCAATCTGAATTCCTCGAGCTGGGCCACTCCCTCCTTAAGCTTCCCCAAGTACTCCTGCATGCGTCCCTCTCTTACTTCAAAATACCCATCATACTGGCGAGCTACAATATGTGAGTCGGTGTATGCCTTTGCCCGCCTTGCTCCTAAATCACTTGCCATCTTAATACCTTGCAGCAATGCCTCATACTCAGCTTCATTATTGGAGGCTTCAAACCCCAGCTTGATCGCAAGACCCAGATTCTCCCCTTCTGGACTAGTTAGAACAACTCCTAGCCTTCTCTCAACGCCACAGTCGATCCATCCACGTGAAGCAACCATGCTTTCTGTTCAGATTCGTTCTTTGCCGAGCGCACCATCTCTTGTAGAAAAGCCGCCAACACTTGTGCCTTAATTTCTATTCTTGGCTCATACACCACGTCATAATTTCTGAGCTCAACTGCCCACTTTACAAATCGCTCCAACATATTTGAATTGCCCAATACCTATTTGATAGCTAAATAATTAGTACGTACCTTGACCCTGTGACGCAAAAAGTAAGGTCGAAGCTTCCTCGCCATGTATATCAATGCAAATCCATCTTTCTCAAGTTCTGAATAGTTCAACTCAGCTCTTCTTAACATCCTGCTGATATAGTAGATGGGCTTTTGAACAAAAGCTGCGACCTTCCCGACCGATATATAAAGGATCAGATCTTCACTTGGCATGGGTTTAGTTAGCAATGGGATCTCATCTAGGTACACTTTGAGCTTATCAAAAGCCTCTGCTGCCTCCTTAGTCCATTTGAACTTGGACCCTTTTCTCAAAGTTCTAAAAAATGGAAAGCCTTTCTCTGATGATCTGGATATGAAACGACTAAGCCCTACAATATGACCTGTTAGCACTTGCACCTCTCTTACAGTTCGAGGATGGGGAATCTCCATGAAAGATCACACTTTCTCCGAATTTACTTCAATACCTCTCTCTGTCACCATGTATCCCAAAAACTTGCCAAATCGGACTCCAAAGGCGTACTTATTTGGGTTCAGCCGCATTCCGTAATGCCTCAGTATAGTAAAGGCCTTCCTCTGATCCTCCATATTTAATTCTGCTTTCTTGCTCTTTACCATCATATCATCCACTTAGACCTCCATGGTTGACCCTAACAGGTCTTCGAACATCTTGTCTACTAATCTTTGATAGGTCGCCCCTGTATTTTTCAACCCAAACGGCATGGAAACAAAGCAATATGTACCCGTTGAGGTGGCAAAGCTCACCTTAGGTTGGTCCTCATTCGCCAGTAGTATTTGATGATATCCCTACGATGCATCCATCATACTTTGAAGCTCGCATCTTGAGGTTGAGTCTACCACTGGAGTGAGATGGTGCCTGAGGAGGAGTAGAAAAATACCTTCTTTTTACCTGCTTGTTATATGCTGCCTGAGTCATTTGTTTATACCTTTCTACGCGCATTGCGGCCCTATCTTGTATTTTCTTAATTATTTCCAAATCTTCCCTAGCCAATAATTTATTTTTTTCTTCATTAAAAGCTTATAGTCAATCTGACCTCCCTACTATTTATGCCGGAATGACACTCTTACTGATATTGGAAGTAGCTCCTTGGAGAAGCGCTGCCATTTTCTTCTTCATCACCGTGACTACAAAAGGAGTGAGATGGTGCCTGAGGAGGAGTATAAATGGAACAAGTTAGGAACTAACCCTGGCCTCATCTAGGCAGTAGGACTCGGTCAGCTCAGCATCTGTCCACTTGTCCAGGACTCGCCGGTCAGCGGAAGGGAAGTGCCCTTTGACAAAGTGGGCTGCTAAGTCTCCCGAGAAATCTAGGACAGATGAGCCAATGAAGAGGTTCTAGTTAGGGGTAACAATCCGGGACCCCGTGGGGAATCCCCCCTTACCAGAATGAGCCCTCTTCCAGGCAGCCAGCACTTGCTCCTCGTTAGAGTCAGGATTAGGGTCAGGTTAACCATCTGAGCGGCCACCTTTTCTGGATGGGTGGTTTTCTCCATCCCGTCAGTCGCTCCCAGCTCGCCCACCACCTCGGGTCTGGGCGCGGGCGCGGGCTACTTGGAGACAGAGCTCTGGCCGATTCACCAAGAAGGCTCTTACTAATATTGGAAGTAGCTCCTTGGAGAAGCGCTGCCATTTTCTTCTTCATCACCGTGGCTACAAAAAGAGTTAACCCACAAGATGAATAAAAATTAATAATGATGTAAGTGAAAATCAAAGGTAATGAAGAATGACCAGATCTGATAAACGTATAGGGAAGAGGTGGAGCTGTTTTAGCTCCATGAGTATACCGATCTCGGAGGGCAGAGGGTTGTTCCCTTGTTGGGAGTTGAAGAAGCTCAGATTCTGGGTGTAAGGAGCTTGGTCAGGTGAAAAACGTGCTGATTTAAGGTGTGGATGGTTTTTTCCAGATAGGGAGGTGGATCTCCCCTAGATAGTTGCGACTGAGCTTGGAGTACATTAATGGTCAAGGGGGAAAAACCCCAATTGCCTGAGCATCGAATAAAGAAAAACTTTTTCCTCCAAGCTTTGTTGGAGGAAGGCTTGTCGGTTAAGAATTGGACGCTGGCTCGGGCAGTGAGATTAAAAAAGCCAGAGGATGAATATTTTGCCTGGAATAGGAAGAAGAACATTTGGGTTGTAGTCACAATCCCAGAAAATTGGGCAGCCAGGTGAAACCCTATCATAATCCTAAACACATTAGGTACGAACTGGTGTACTGGGATCAAGTACAACCGAGACACTACTAGGATGAAGGGTGAATAAGAAGGCTCAACCCTGACTGAAATTGGTCTATAAAAAAGATTAGATGGCCCGGAGGGGGCTAGGAAGCTTTGTTAAAATAGTTTTAGTGGTATTGCAAGTATCAACGGGTTCATGGCTTGGTATTATCGGTATTCGATTCAACTGAAGGAATCAATGTGTTTTAAGCTTTGAAAAATAAAAGGAAATGCAAATAAATAACTAAACTACACTAGAAATTGAAATTGGAAGTTGGTCGGATGCCTCGTCGTATGCCTCGATATGTAAATGCAAGAAAGTAATGAAAATAAGCAAGAAAATGCAATGTTTCACCAAGTACAAGCATGCATGCAAAAGGTACAACCATGCATAAAATCCTAAATAATGAAAATAATCCAAAATTTAAAGCATGAATGTAGAGAGCAAAAAAAGTTGACATGAAAGTTTAAAACTTTATGAGAAATAACAAGAAACAAAGAGTAGATCTAAGATTCAACCTAAAACTATGCATGAAAATAAAATTGCAAATAAAGCATATCAAATACTTGAAATCAAGACGATCCAAGAGGCGAACTATGATCTAGATGTATCACTCATCTAGATTTCATAGTTAATTCTTAAGATCTAACATGAATTCAAGGTGCTAAGAAAAAAAGCATAACACGAAGAACAAACATGGAAATGAAGAACAAAGCATTGAATTAAAGCATAAAAACATGAAATTGAAAGGAAACTTACTTAAATTAAGAAATGAAACAAAGCTTGAATGTAATTGCATCAAAAGTAACAATCCAAAGGAGTATTTGGATTCTTCTTAAGCTTACAAACCCAAGGAGGTGCTTGAAATTAAACCTATCTAGGAAAAGAAATTACATCAAAGCTTGAAATTAAATCTAAAATCTAAGAAAGAGAGAATTATCCAATAGCTTGAGAGTAATTTTGATACCAAACCCAAGTTATGGTTGGGAGGGGAGTGATAATCTTCAAAATGACAATTGTGTGCTATTTATACTAATTTAATTTGGGTAAAAATGGTCTAATTTAGCTTTAGAGGCTCCATACTCCCAGATTTTGACCCAAGTTTGATCAAAGAAAGGTTTTCTTAGCCACATGGCTAGTCAATTGGCTCGAAAGGGCTCAAAATAGCTCGGGGCGTTGAATTTTTAGTTTTTGTGGTTTTAGAAATTTAAAAGGTTCATGGCTCGGTTTTATCGGACTTTAATTCATTTGAAAGGTTTCAATGTGTTTCAAGCTTGAAAATAAGAGAAAAATGAAAATAAAGCAATTAAAGTAACTAAGCTACACTAGGAATTGACAATGCATGTTGGTAGGATGCCTCGGTCATATGCCCATAATAGAAATGCAAAGCAATTAAGGAAATAAGCAAGAAAATGCATTGTTTCACCATGTACTACCATGCATGCACAAGGTACAACCATGCATGAAAACTCAAATAATGAAAATTGACAAAAATTGAAAGTATCAAAGTAAATAGCAATAAAAGTTGACATAAAAGTTTAAATCTTGAAGGAAAATAACAAGAAACGAAGAGTAGATCTAAGATTCATTATAAAACTATGCATGGAAATTTAATTCAAAATAAAGCAATGGAAAAACTCAAAATCAAGATGATCAAGGACCCGATCTATAGCCTAGATGTGTCACTCAACTAGAATCCATAGTCAATTCACATGTTTCATCATGAAATCAAGTAGCTAAGACAAAAATCATAAAATGAAGAACAAGCATGGAAATGAAGAACAAAGCTTGGAATTAAAAGGAAAGCTTACTAAAATAAAATGGAGAATCCCAAAGCTTGAATTACAATGAAAGTGCTAATCCAAAGGAGTATTTGGATTCATCTTGAGCTTACAAATCCAAGGCAAAGCTTGAAAATTAAATCTAAAACCTAAGAGAGAGAAAGTAGATCTAGAGAAAAATGAAGAGAAAATTAATCCCAAGGCTCATGCAAGAGTTGGGGAATGAGTGGATCCTTCCTCAAGTCAATTGGAGGGTTTATATAGTTATTAGTAGGGGCAAAATCGTCAAAACACGCTAATTCCCGGACTCTCAGTCGATCGACTAAGGGTAGTCGATCGGCTGCCTTGCCATTTTGCGCAACTCTCTGTTGATTAGTCGATTTTGATGGAATCTGTCGATTTTTCTCAGGATCAGTCGATCGACCACTCAGTCGATCGACTAATGCCAGTCGATCGACTTCCTCGCCAATTTGTCGAGCTCTCTGTTGATCAGTCAATTTGCCAGTCGATTCTCTTGAGAGCAGTCGATCGACTACGGGCAGCCTGGGCAGTCGTTCGGGCAGTCGATTGGCTTCGATTTTCCTTGTTTCGGCACGGCTTCTTGAGCTTCAATGACTTGACTCGCTTATTAACAACTTTAGAGTCGGTGCAATACCTCGTGTCACCTACAACATAAGAATTTGAATTCAAAACCCATGAATCATCATCAAGAAATGCATCTATTAAGTTTCAACCCTAAAAATGAGGAAATGACCGAAAACCCAATGCTAATGACTCAAAACGACCAAAAAAAATGCTAAACCCTAACTATAAATACTAAGAAAAACACAACATTTTCATGCAAAACAACTACCCCACACTTATTGGTTTGTTCGTCCTCGAACAACGAAAAGAATCGAGAGTGTACATGCAATGAACATAGTGTAAAAAGAAAAACCCTTGTTCTTATCCTTATTTAATATGGACGTATCAACATAAACTCGCTATCGTCAAGCATTTCTCGTATTACTCTTTCTCAAATATAAGCCAAATCGATGACTTCCTCTCAAATGGAAATTTTGAGGGTGTTCGCTCAATTCGCTCAAATGTTTGATAAGGAAAGTTTATACGTTCGAATCGGACAATGCATGCACTAATCAAGATTTCACAAATTGGACGCTCAACATTGCTCATAGTACATGACCAAATAAGAATCGAAAGAGGTTTTTATTATGGGTTGTAGCGTTGGCTCTTTGGTAAGGTATGGAATATTTGGTTATAGTGGCTAACACACGATCAAACGTGATCAATAACACACAAAACCCTAATTTCTAAAACCAAAGCTTATAAATGCTTCGCCCTTCCCAAATTACCAAACTCTCACTTGAAACCCTTTCTTCTTACACACTCTCTTCCCTACTTTTATTTCACAACACTTAGAAGCTTTTTGAATTTGCTTTTTTTTACTAAATTTAGCCTTTTTGAATTAGGCTTTTCACTTGAATGCACGCGTTTCACTTTTTGTGATTTGTGTTGGTGTATTATTCTTTTTTTTCTTTTTTTCTTTTTTTTTTGTATGAGCCACTCAATACCCAAAACCCACAATCGATTTCCTTCACATTTCTCGTCAACTAACAATAAACTCTCACCTCACAAATTACGGAGGTATAAGAGCTAAAATCGAGCTCGGCTAACAAGAAACGGGACATAGGCTCAAGAGGGCTCATTTGAGATTTTTAAGTAACTTACATATATGAATATGTTCGGAACAAGGGTGATATATGTGCCTCGAGGTCATTTTTGAATTCAATCATGTACGAGCAAAATCAAACCTCCTCAATGCAATTTCAATAAAAACACAAGCAAGCCGATAAATCACACAAGGCTACTCACTAGTTTGCACCGAATTTGGGAGTAAAATCAAAAGGGCTTTTAGAGCTTTGCAATCTTTTCACGAGAAAATGTTGATTATATATGTATATAAGCGGATTTTGGACGAAGTACAAAAATTCAACTCTTCACACAAGAGGCTTAAGACATGCGAAAACTCGACAACTAAACTATTCAAACTTCAAAGTATGAGGAATTCTTCAAAAATGTAATAAAGACACAAAAACGACACACAAGAGACTCACAAATGACTCAACAATGACTCAACCATATAATAGCGCAAATAGTAAGCGTCACTTCGCCAAGGCTCGAGTTAAGAACAACAAAACATGCTTGATAAAAACTCAGACCCTAAGCACCTACACACCCCACACTTAAACCATGCAATGCCCTCATTGCATTTTAATGAGAATCAAGTAAAAGATGTGTGAATAGAAATTCCCTCAACCGAGCGAGTTTGGGTCGAGCTCGGTGGGGGTCCACCTATAAATCAAGCAATCAAAGTAAAAGCCAAGCATGGTTAGTATCACCTGACTTCATGAACGCTACCAAGCCATCAATTTGCCCACGGTTTGGAGCTGATACACAAGATATATACAAAAAGAAAAATCACACGAAATTAAAACTCAAGACAATATGTACATGAACACGAAAAAGGTAAAACCAAAGTCAAGAATAGAACCAAAAGATAAAACACTAAACATATATATATTCTTTTATTTTCACGGTTTTCAAATGTTTTTGAGTTTTTCAAGAGATAGATGAGAAATAAAAGAACATAATCGAATCCAAATAATACCAATCAAAATAACGTGCAAGTCTTAATAAAACATAATAGCCGAATAAATATAATAGAGATGGGAAAATCAATGACGTCTCCGACGTCGGGGTTGGAGGTTCGCTTCCTCATCCTCATCCTCCTCTTCCTCCTCGTCTTCGTCATTCTCCTCTTCCTCGTCTCGTCGCAAATGGATCTTGATCAACAAGAGGCAGCTATGGAGGGAGCGGTGCGCTCGGTCGACCCTTGTTTGCCCCGCGTCGAGCCGATCAAAACGCTCAAACACTTAGCGTTGGAACTCATGCCAACCCATGTCGGGACCCGGGCCGGTGCTCGGGCCTCCGAATTGCGAGATTGACGCTTGACTCGTGCTTGCGTTGAAAGGTGCGCCCGAACCGGTGTTTGGGGCTTCGTCGGCCTCGACTCCCTCATCGTGCCGCCTATTAAGCTTGTCTTCTTCTTCTCGTTCTTGACTACGGTGGCGGAGGCATTGGGGGTTCATCGGAATCTTCGGCATTTTCCACCCCAACTTCACCGGCTCGATCCTCGTCATATGAGCCGCCTCCGGGTCGAACCCGAAATGATGGGCTATCAAAGTGATCATGGCCCCATTCTGACCCTGGCTACACTCCCGCCTCTTGTCTTCGTAATCCCCCAAATCCCGGCATGGATGAATGGATAGAATGGAATTCGACGCCCGTGAACCAAACACCAAAGTATGTAGACTTCGTCAAGTGTGAGGTTGGAGCTCTCGTGTTTGTCCATCACGACGTGGGCAAAAAACTCGTAAACATCCAAAAGTGCCAAGTTGGTGATGGCCGAAGCTTGATATCGAGAAGTACCTCGCCCTTCCGTGATCGTTGCCTAAAATTGTGTCGGGGCAAACTCCCTTGGCCGATCGTCCCACAAATCCTCGCAATTAAACCCGAGGACCGCTTGGAGCACCTCTTGGGTGACCCGACACTCCCTTCCTCTGAGACGAACTATGAATACAAAATTCTCTCGGGGATTATAGGTGGTGAAAAATTCGAGCATCAACTCTTGGTAGGTCGGTGCTCGGAGGGATGCAAAATAGCGGGCGCCCATCGCGTCGATGAAGTTGAGCACCCGAGACCCAAACCATCGGTGGTTCCCGTTCGCCACCCACTCTTCTAGGCGATCGAGTGTGACAAAACGTGGCACGACAAAGTTCCTTTGAGAAAGGTTTTCGAAAAGTTCGCCTTCGGACAAGGTATAAATGGGAAACGGGGCGGAGTAGTTGTCGGCAAGGTTGGGATAGTTGTAGACGTTTGCCATTGAATATGTGGAAATGATCGAGGTATGTGGTCTAAGAACTTTGATAATTAATACGAACGCTCAAAACGAAAAGAACGAGGGAAAATCAACAAAGGATGCTCATTGAGGCATTTCCTCGAGCACTTGGTGGTCACAGTTTTTGTATAAGGAAATGAGAAAAATTTGAACCCAAAGACTCTCCAAATCCCAACCAATCAAACAAACAATGACTCAAGGAATTGGTTCTAGCGAATTACCTCAAAGAACGGCTTGAATTTTGAAAAGAAAACCGAAGAACAAAACCCCTAATTCTTGTGTTGGAGATGGAAGGACAAAGAAGAAATCCCACCCAAAACTCGTAGTCGACCGACTCCCTTTTCTCTCTTTTTCGTTTTTGTTTTCTTTTTATTTCTCTATTTTTTGTTTTTTCCCTTTTTTTTGTTGTTTTTCTCCCCTTCTCTTTTTTTTTTCTTTCGCTGCAGTCAGTTGGGGTGGGAGAAAGGGGCATTGACTGGATTTATAAAGCCTTCTGCCCAGTCTGTGCAAGCGGGGCAGTCGATCAACCGCTCCTCAGTCGATCGACTGTCGGTCAGTCGATCGACTGCTCTTCAGAGAGCAACTTGAGTCTTTCCGCCAGTCGATCCGGGGGTCTCAGTCGATTCCGCCAGTCAATCGACTACTAACCAATCGAATCGACTAGGAGCTGTTGATCGACTGCAACAGTGACTGCCAAATCTTCATTTTTGATCCCCGTACCTCTAAGATTAAGCCTACACCAACAAAAACTTCAGACAATGCAAAGAAGGGGGGAGTATGCACATAATTTCAAGAAGGAAAAAGAAAATAAAATAAGATTAAATAAGAATAAGAAGAAGTTGAAAGAGCTATAAAATTTATGGGTTGCCTCCCATGTAGCGCTTGTTTAACGTCATTAGCTCGACGTACTCCCCTTTGATAATTATGACAAAGATGAGACGGGAGGATCAACCAAAGCCACCACCTCCTCGTCGGGTGGCAAGAGGAAACCATGACGATAGGGTTTAACTCGGTGCCTGTTCACTTGAAAACGATCTTGATTTGGGGGGTCGACCAACGTGACCGCCCCACTCGGATTAACAAACTCGATGGTGTAAGGACCCGTCCATTTAGACTTCAGTTTTTCGGGATGGAGGGCTAAGCGGGAATTGTAGAGTAGAACGGGCATCCCAACTTCAAGTTTCTTTGGGACTAACCTCTCGTCATGAATTCTCTTTGTTCTTTCTTTATAAAGACGAGCATTATCATATTGAATATCCCGAAACTCATCAAGCTCCTCCAATTGCAACATTCTCTCAAGGCCGGCCTCCTTCAAATCCATTCTCACGGCTCTCATTGCGCCAAACTCTTCAATCGGCTCAACGACTTATTTCTCATCAACAAGCCCCACCTCCCTCTTTGAAAACGTGTCGTTGACCTCAACGACACTTATGCAAGCACTCCCAAAAAGATTTGTCGCAATACACGATTCGGTGCCACGCCCATAAGCTCCATTATCCTCAAAATCACCGCTATCACCAACCTCCGGCTCGATTATCCCATCATACTCATCCGCCAAGAAAACTTGCTCAATCAATTCTTGAATATCATCAACGAGAAGACAATCCGCATGAAAGATGCTTGAAGGAATCGACGGCAAGGTTGTCATTGAGAATGTAACCGATTCATCCGCTACGGACAAGGTGATGTTCTTTTTACCAACGTCAATGAGGCATTGCATGGTAGCCATAAAGGGGCGTCCGAGTAAAATGGTGTGCTCGGCACCATCGTTAGACACCATACCCACATCAAGAACAACAAAATCCACCGGGACCACAAGGCCTCCAACCTTGACGAGCACATCTTTAACAATGCCTTTCGGATATCGAATTGACCTATCGGCCAATTGTAAGCAAATACGTGTTTCTTACAAGGGTGCGAGCTCTAATTTCTCATAGATCGAGGATGGCATCAAGTTTATCCCCGCCCCGGAATCAAGCATACCGGTAGTGACCTCTCCATTTCCGAGCGTGATATCGATACAAAAGGAGCTGGGATTGATCTTCTTGAGGGCCAAGACCAAAGGATCACACACTACACTCGCCTCTTTGGATAACACAATCTTCTCGTTTAGAGAACTTATGAGCTTCTTGGATGAAAGGTCTTTGAAAAACTTGGAGTAAGTGGGTATGTCTCGGATGGTGTCTAACAATGGGAGAGTGATGTTTACATTGGACAAAGTATTGTAGATTCTTTAAAATTGATCGTCCTTCTTGGTGTTTTGGAGCCGTGATGGATAAGGCGGGGAAGCCTTTGGAATTGGAGGCTTATAGGCATTAGAGGATTTGTGCAAGACATCGGGGCCCTCTTTCGTCGGGATGGCACCCACGAGGGTAGAAACGGGAATAGCGACAACGGGCGGAGTAGCAACTTCCTCATTCTCGGACGGTGGATCCACTTTGTTATCGATAGCCCGACCACTTCGAAGACATGTGATCGCGTGGGCATGTGAAGGTTGGCTCGGTAACTTCCCCTTTTCATTGACTTTCTTAAGCATATTTATCTCGATAGCCATTTGTCCAAGTTTCGTGTCCGTGGCATTCAAACGTGTATCCATTGAGGACACCGTGGCGCTCAAGGAGGACACCGTGGCGCTCAAGGAGGATACCGAGGCGGAGGGATTGCAATTGTTGGACTATCATATTAAGAGTCGGATTGGTGGCCGGCGGTGGAGCATTCGTCGGGGGAATTGGTCGAGAAGGGCCCATGGGAGGGTTCGGGTACCCAAAGCTCGGATGTGTGCGGTTGCTCGGATGGTACGGGGGATTTTGACTTGATGGTCGAGGAAAGGGTGGTATAGCAACACCATGACCTGGTTGGTAACCTTGGATCCCACAAACCTCCTCCGATTGAGGTACCGGCATGTAATGGGAAGGATTCAACGGACAATATAGCGTTTCATGCCCAACCATACCACAAGACAAACAAGGCGGGTCCATGCTCGGGGAAGACATCTTAGCCATTTGAACTTTTATTGCATCCAACTCCTTTTTCATCTCAAGCTCTCTTGGGGAAAGAGGTTCATTCACATTATTGATTTCATTAGCGCTTGAATACAAATCACGGGAAGATTTTTGTTGAGAATTCTCGGCCAAAGAGTTGAAGACATTGAGAAGCACGCGTGGAGAATGAATCGTCATATTACCCCCCGCCGACGTGTCTACCATGTATTGAAATTGGGGGTCCAATGCCTCACATAAGGTTTGAATTAGAAGCTCCTTGGGTAAACGATGATGCGGACAACTTGCAAGAAGATCCTTGAACCGATACCAAGCGGAGAGAAATGGATCGTTTTTCATTTGCTTAAACGACATAATCTTAACCCTCACATCGTTTGTTTTCTCCATAGAATAGTAATGATTGAAAAAAGTCTTTTCGAGCTCGTCCCATGTGCGAATCGTGTTAGGAAGAAGACCCATAAACCACGTTAAAGCCTTATCTTGAAGAGCATATGAGAAACATCGGAGTTGAAGATGCTCCAAACTCATCATATTCGGGCGGTGGAAACTCGAGACATGCCATAGAAATTGCTTGATGAATTGGTGTGGATCCTCCTTGGCAAACCCGTGAAAAATGGGAAAGCGGGCAAAATTGAGCGAACGGATATCAATAGCCATCACTGCGGGGGGAAGAGATATACAAGATGAAACATGAGCCCCCACGAAAGCTTGGCTCACCTCCCTCATAGTACAGACGGGTGGAGTAAGTGGAACATTCGGATCGTAACCACCAAACAAATCATACTCATCGAGCTCGTCCTCTTGAATTCCACGATCATGACCATATCCGGGACCACCACCATAACCATTCAGATTCACATTCGGTGTCGGATTGAAAGCATGCACGGGTGGAGTACCATACAGACCGGGATTCGGAATTGGCACATTCGGAGAACGGTGAGGAGCACCATAGCCATACGGAACGTGATCCGGGACTCCAAAATCATCGAAGGGATCATTACCATCCGAGAGCACATTAGACCAGACATGGTTTGCACCATGCCCTCCCATGCTGGGTTGATGCAAGCCG
The DNA here is from genome assembly GCA_014905375.1 of Phtheirospermum japonicum. Lineage (NCBI taxonomy): Eukaryota > Viridiplantae > Streptophyta > Magnoliopsida > Lamiales > Orobanchaceae > Phtheirospermum > Phtheirospermum japonicum. Next base: position 2,502,124 of record BMAC01000050.1, read on the forward strand.
TGAGAACCGGGGACAATGCGGTTTGCACCATGCCCTCCCACGTGTCCCTTTCCAACCGAACCACCACCATTCCCAATATGGTTTGCACCATGCCCTACCATGTTAGGAACAAATCCACCATTAGAAGAATGAGGGAAAGAAGTAATACCTTGGTGTGGGCCCGTAGCGTTCTAATGAGTGGTAAAACCACTCCCTTGAAATCCAAGCGATTGCTCGTGAGGGGTGGGGGAATGGGAATGGAAGGCCCGGTCATAGTACTCGGAACGGGCCCCTCATAACCTACGGGCTCAGTCGAATTAGAACTTTGAGGATCGGCCCGAGGAGGTATCCCATTAGGGTCGAGAAATGGTCCCGTATGAGGAAGATTAGTCGCCATGTGTCGAAGACGTCGTAATCGTTTGGGGTTAGAAGTATAAGGAAATAATTCGTGTCCAAGCGAACGACGACCTTGCATACACTCAAAGAGAAAGTCAAATAACAAGGAAAGCTAAAAACACAACGAAACAACAATTAAATTGAAGGCCTTAACCAAGCCGTGTCGCAACAACGCCATTTTGAAGTTGTAGTTTTTTTGGTTTTAGAAATTTAAAAGGTTCATGGCTCGGTTTTATCGGACTTCAATTCATTTGAAAGGTTTCAATGTGTTTCAAGCTTGAAAATAAGAGAAAAATGAAAATAAAGCAATTAAAGTAACTAAGCTATACTAGGAATTGAAAGTGCATGTTGGTAGGATGCCTCGGTCATATGCCCATAATAGAAATGCAAAGCAATTAAGGAAATAAGCAAGAAAATGCTTTGTTTCACCATGTACTACCATGCATGCACAAGGTACAACCATGCATGAAAACTCAAATAATGAAAATTGACAAAAACTAAAAGCATCAAAGTAAAGAGTAATAAAAGTTGACGTAAAAGTTTAAATCTTGAAGGAAAATAACAAGAAACGAAGAGTAGATCTAAGATTCATTATAAAACTATGCATGGAAATTTAATTCAAAATAAAGAAATGGAAAAACTCAAAATCAAGATGATCAAGGACCCGACCTATAGCCTAGATGTGTCACTCAACTAGAATCCATAGTCAATCCACATGTTTCATCATGAAATCAAGTAGCTAAGACAAAAAGTATAAAATGAAGAACAAGCATGGAAATGAAGAACAAAGCTTGGAATTAAAAGAAAAGCTTACTAAAATAAAATGGAGAATCCCAAAGCTTGAATTACAATGAAAGTGTTCATCCAAAGTAGTATTTGGATTCATCTTGAGCTTACAAATCCAAGGCAAAGCTTGAAAATTAAATCTAAAACCTAAGAGAGAGAAAGTAGATCTAGAGAAAAATGAAGAGAAAATTAATCCCAAGGCTCATGCAAGAGTTGGGGAATGAGTGGATCCTTCCTCAAGTCAATTGGAGGGTTTATATAGTTATTAGTAGGGGTAAACTCATCAAAACGCGCTAATTCCTGGACTCTCGGTCGATCGACTGAGGACCAGTTGATCGACTGCTCAGTCGATCGACTAAGGGCAGTCGATCGACTGCCTTGCCATTTTGCGCAACTCTCTGTTGATCAGTCGATTTTTATGGGCTTAGTCGATTTTCTCAGGATCAGTCGATCGACTGCCTCGCCAATTTTTTGAGTTCTCTGTTGATCAGTCAATTTTCCAGTCGATTCTCTTGAGAGCAGTCGATCGACTACCGGTAGCCTGGGCAGTCGGTCGGGAGTCGTTCAAGCAGTCGATTAGCTTCGATTTTCCTTGTTTCGGCACGGCTTCTTGAGCTTCAACGCCTTGACTCGCTCCTTAATAACTTTAGAGTCGGTCCAATACCTCGTTCCACCTACAACATAAGAATTTGAATTCAAAACCCATAAATCGTCATCAAGAAACACATATATCAAGTTTCAACCCAAAAGACGAGGAAATGACCGAAAACCCAATGATAATGACTCAAAACGACCAAAAACAATGCTAAACCCTAACTATAAATACTAAGAAAAACACAACAAATACATGTAAAACAGGCGTGACCTTTGGCTAACGCCAAGCGCTTGCTGAGGGTTTGGCGCGACATTTGGCGAGGAGTTTGGCCAACGCCAGGCGTTTGGCGTGAAACTAGGCGAGACATTTGGCGGAAGGCAGACAGACGAGCTAGGCGCAGGATTTGGCGTCGGTTTGGCCACCGCCAAGCGTGTTTGGCGAGGCTTTTGACTTGGGCAGGCGCGCGCCAGCGCGTTTGGCATGAGATTTGGCGACGAGTGACATGCCTTGGCGAGCATTCCAGAAAGTTTGCACTTTTGAGGCTTGTTTTGGCACAACTTTTGGCAATTCTTGGCACGACTTGGCTTTAACTTTGGCCCTGMATGCCCTTACCTATAAAAATAGGAATTTGAATCATCAAACCCAAACAACTAAGCCAATCTTCAAGTTAATTTGAACCCTTTAAACCTCATAAAATTTTAAATTTAAACAAGAAACATGAAAAACATTAAAACAAGAGAAGTACCTAAAAACCTAACTAATAGACTCAAGAATTACTTAAAATCAAATAAAATCCCAATTAAAAACATTAAGAAAAACACAAAAATTGCATGCAAAATTGGGAAAGGTGAAGCGATTATAAGCTTCGGGTTTTAGATTAGGTTAGAAAAGATAAAAAAAAAAAAAGATGGTGGATATTGTTGATTAATTGCCTATGTGCTAATAAAGGCTTGAGTTATTTTATTTTATAAAGCCTTATGTTTAAAAGGCAAAAGAGTTGTGATTAAGTGGTTTTGAGTTTCAAGTCGGTTAGAGTTACGAGTTGATAAATAGCCTATATTCAAAAGGCTACGTTATGAGTGTTTAGTGAGGTTTTTTTTTATTTTTGAACGAGGTGAAGCAAATTGCTTCGTGATTAGATTAGGTTGGATGAGTTATTTAGCCACATGACTTATATATTCCATACCCGTCCAAAGAGCCTTACATTACAACCCGAAAAGACCTTTTCCGATTCTTAGATCGATAACACACTTAATTTGCGATTGAAAAGAGATTGATTTTCYGTTCTTGTTTATTGTGCTTGTATTTGAATGATTTGAGCATATACACGTCCCATGCAAAAAATTCTTGAGTGCTTTGAGCGAACACCCATATATATTTCTCTTTTGAGAGGATGCATGAGTTTTGATTTTGGAGCGACAATGTAATAAGGGTTGAGTGTTTGAAGTTGCGTGACTTGTATCTATATTTTCAAAATTATGTATGTAGCACGACACGACTCATTGCTTGAGCTTATTTTCATTCTTGTTATTCTTTGAAATTATCGTTTGTTCGAGGACGAACAAACCAATTAAGCGTGGGGTAGTTGATTAACATGAATTTGTCTTGATTTTAGTTAGTATTTTAGTTCATTTTTGTTATTATTTTCGGTGAAAGTTGGAAAGATTGAGCATATTTTCACATTTTCTTATCTCCAACTTGTTTTACCGTATTTTAGTTATAATTAATTAATTTTATGTTTACTTTAGGTATTTTGAGGTATTTAGGTTTGGACGTAGTCAAGAATGGGCAAACGAGTAGAGTTTCAGCGAAAACGGGCCGCGATTTGAAGAAATGACAGTTTTGGGCCTTCTAGAAGGGCTGTCGCTGGGCCCAACCGGTATAGAAAGCTGGGCTGGCAGCACCTCCTGAATCTGGGCCTTCTAGAAGGGATGTCTCTGGGCCCAACCGGCATGGAAAGCGCTGAACGTCTTGGAAGTGGCGGAAACCCTAATTTTGACCCATTTTCTAAGCCACCTACACCTATAAATACCCCCCACCCCGCACATTCGAAAATACACATTATTCCTAGGGATCGACTCGGTTCAACTTACCAACCTACATGCGAACTCGTACTCTTGCGAGCGAGCTTTTGAATAATTGATAAATATTTATAAAGTAGGTACACAAAAGTTCGAATCACTTCCTCATTTGCAAGCTTCAACATATTCACACCACTTTCCAATTGCTCAATTGTAGTGCATAATCCATTCGCCGAAGCCTCAAGAGCGGTGAACCGAGCCTCAAATGATGTCGACATAGATTGAAACTGTTGCATGATCATGGTAAGATTTGGATCGGTGGGAGGAATAGGAGCATGCACCGGAATATCGAAGGCGGGAGGGGCGTTTTGGTCATTGGAGCTCAAACCTCCAAAGTACGCATACAGATCGGGATCATGAGTGTCATTGGTGGCACCAAATGGGGCATAATCGAAATTGGAAGTGAGAGAACCATCATAGAGTCCGGGATTCGGAATTTGGCCACCCTCATACTCATTCGAACTCGCAAAGCCATACATAGACAAGCTCGTACAATGATTGGAAGCATTATACCCACCATACGGCTCGGATGTTGGAATATGCATGTTCAGGAAGTGAGTTGGAGCACCAAATCTTCAATATGGATCAACCGAACCTGAGGAGTCGCTAAACCCGACATGGTTTGCACCATGCCCTCCCATGCCTGGTTGCCATAGTCGAAACCACCATTGGCAACGTGGTTTGCACCATGCCCTCCCACGTTTCTCCCAACCATTCTGGGGGATGGGGAGGGGGGGCGGGGGGGGGGGGGTGACTGATTGGTATGACCTAAAATAATGACAAGGTTTCCAGGGCTTGGC
>BMAC01000050.1:2509234-2522001 GCA_014905375.1 Phtheirospermum japonicum
AAGGCCATTATACAATATTTCATTCCCGACATGGTTTGCACCATGCCCTCCCATGCGGGAATATATCCACCAAAGCTAGAATTACCTAACATACTTAACAAAACATCAAATAACAAAGCAAGCTAAAAACACAATGAAACTACAACCAAATCGAAAGCCTTAACCAAGCCGAGTCGCAATGACGCCATTTTGTTAGAAGAGATAGACCTGGTGGGGATGAGCTGGACCAGAGCCTCAAGAAAATATTAATAGATGAGGCAGAGGATGAGCCTATAGCCTGATGAGAATTGTCCCGACCTGATCCAAAGCCTTGGATAAGGTTTTGAGGAGATCATTTCAGGAACTGGGAGAACTCAGTGACAGAGCTGGCTTGCCCCTTGTGGAAGTTTCCTGGTCAGGTCAGCTTGAATAAAGGCCCACGATTCGCGGGTTTTGTTTCCGGGATCTCGGAGAGGCCCCAATTGGCAAAAGTTATAAATATCTCAGCCCCAAGGCTGAGAAAGGTATGACATTCTAAGCATCTTTCCTGATTTTGCTTATTCCGATCTAAAACGCTTAACTGACTTAAGCCTCCTTCACGTGACATTTTCGTGCGTTGTTTGTGTCTCCGTCCGTTGGCCCGCCTGATATCATATTTATCTTCCTCCTATTATTTCCAGCAGCTCCTCCTCGTTCAGCCTATTTTTGCCACTCCTGTCGTGGTTGTCCCCCTGCCTGTGCTTGAGGGGTCCTCCTGGAGGTGGCACGGGCAGTGGTTGTCTTTGTTCTTGAGGTTCCTTGTCTTTATACACCACCTCTTTCAAATGTCCTGCTTTGATCATCCTCTCAATCTCCTCCTTTAGGTGCCTGCATCGCTCAGTTGAATACCCATGATTGTTGTGAAACTTGCAAAATAACTGAGACCTTGGGATAGTAGGGATCGCTGTATAATTCTCTGGCCACCTGATAATATCAGGTACTTGGTTCTCCATAATTGTGAACACCCTTGCTTGTGGCATCGCAAAGGGTGTGAAATCCCTGTCCTCCCTCTATACTCTTTCTTCGCCTCTTATGGCTCCTCGCCCTTCTGTTCCTGGGGTTAAGAGTGCTTGAGCAGGTCACCTAGTATCTCTCTTAGGCTCCCACCTTCTGGATGTTATTTTTTCTGGTTCTTCGACCTCCCTTCCAAAGCGCAGTCTATGCTCCTCTTCTGCATCCTCCACGTGTATGTATTTCATGCATCTATCTAAGACTTCTTAGAATGTATTTGCAGATCTCCTAGCCAGCGATGTTCGCAGACCTCCCATCCTCAAGCTTTGATGTGAAACTCCCGCCTTCATTTCGTCCGTGGATGCGGGTACCTCTAAAGTAGCCCTAGTAAACCTAGCAACATAGCTCTTCAGAATCCTTCCCGGCGCTAGTTGATGGAACCAATCCTGCGCTAGCCCCCTTAAAATGGATAGGAAGGCCCTGCATGCTACAACATCAATATACTGCCTCAACACCACCTCATTCTCAGAGCTCTGCACATGACTTGTGGGGTCCAAATTCTCCTCATAATAGAAATACAACCCCTTATATCCGCAAGGTAAAGCAGATCTTAAGATCCCTTCCGAGAAAGGATGACCCCTTGACTCCTCTCCTCCTGCTTCCACGACCTGCCTCTGTAATGCTCGTACTGCCTCCTGCATATCGCGCATTGCGTGGGATGTAGGTAGTACCTCGTCTTCTTCCTCTTCCATGTGACACTAATGGGTTTTTCTTCGTGACCTACTGTTTAAGAACTGTGCGTTGTCCTCGTTCTCCTCCTCGTCAGATGATGATCGGTATTCGATCTGATACCGCCTCCTTTTTGTTGTCTGGATCAACTCGGGATATGGCATCCTTGGTTCATTTTCCCTTCTCTTCTTTTGGCCTGGAGTTATTGGTTCTGGCCTGTATTCCTCATCTTTACTCCTGGCCTCGTCCTCCTCGCTATCATCTTCGCCTGCCAAGATCATCTCCAAGTTGCTCGGAGGCACTGATCCCATCAATCTTTCTAGGAATCCCTTATCAACATGATAAGTTCTCCCCTTGGGTAGATCTTTCCACTCCTTGGTGCCAATATTGATGGCTCTTTGCTTAATTATTTCTGGGTTTTTTTTCCTATTTCCTTCCCCTGAATTTTTTGCTTTTTCCTTCCGTGGTGACGGTGGTGGTGTTTTTGTAACCGTTGTATCCGTTGGTTCTCCTTGTGGTGGTGTTTGATCTTCCTCATCCTGTTTCTCCTTGTCTATTTCTTTCGCCTTGCTCGCCTTAGAGTCAAATTCCAAAGTTTGAGGTATGATAATTCTTCCCTCCATGTGTTTTCTTTTCGAAAATCTCACGCCTTTTGATCAAGGGCTCGATGTCCCCCTTTCCCATAGACGGCGCCACTTGATGCGACCAAAAAGATTAGTTCACCAAGAAAAGAGAGTACTGACCTAAAATACGTGCTTGCCGATGTGATAGACCTCTAGAAGACTCCTGGCGACCTGATCAACCTACAAAACAAAACCTAAGCCGAACAGCCCCGACGTAGGCCCTCCGATGCTTAAGTCAGTTCCTTCTTAATAATGATATGCGAGAGCTCAAAGAGTAGGAAAGAAATCAACTTCGAGTAAAAAGCGAGGCCTGTGTCCTCTTTATATAGACAAGAGACGTGTTCCCAATCTAGGGTTCCCGTCCTATTCAAACCACAATACCATAAACAACTACCGACTTAGAATTAGGATTTCTCATGTATGCTAAGTTACCATACATATGAGAACTCTCATTAAATTACCGTAATAACTATGGGCCAATAACCATACCATACCTTTAGTCTTCCGGGACCCCATACCATAGTCCATATCAGCCCATCATGGCTCAAGATCTTATTAACCATAAAGCCCAGCTCTTAGTAGCGAGCTGTTATAATATTATTTACCTCGTAAGAGCTCACCACCCCCATATAAGAGCTCGCACTCCCATACAAGAGCTCGTCACTCCCACAAACAGCCCGCCCTCCTATAGAAGAGATCGTCCTTCTAAAGGTGAAGTCAGCTTATATATTCCTACAAAGATGCATGTCTACCAGCCTGAATACTTGATGTCGTATCAAAACCAACATGAAAATTAACTCCACCACGAAACTATAATAATCAATAAATCTACAATATATGTACCATTGTAGTGTCATCTATTCCGGAATGTTTGCAAGTTGAAACTCTCTTCTGATCACTCAACCCTAGTTGCAAAACAACCACATCATCGGTAATCATGATGAAAACTTATAATAACAAAGGTTTAATCAGTCAGAAAAAACAGAAGAACCACAACTTCTAAAAAAAAGGAGGCACCTTTGTAAGTAGAAATAATTTGGTAACAATGAACCACCATTAAAAATGAAACAACTCCATATTAACAAGCAGAGCATTTATAATTAGAACATTGCATCGCACCCGGTTCCTTGACATCGAACCTTCTCCATTGTCTCTTTGTTTCTTCATTGGATTTTAATGAAATGCTATGAATATATCCTCTCTCTCCTACAAGATATTATATATTACAATCACCTTCAGATCTATTGTAACATGTCAATAAGACTTCAATGTTCCATAAATTTAAGTAGTAGAAATATCAGGCTTGAACATTGACTCACACTTAGTAAGAAAATAATACAATATACAGTACTCTTGTACTTGATTATGGTCTTCAATGTAGAAAAGCCAAAGTATTATCTATTTATGCAGAACATTACTCGACAACTCTTTATGACCTTTTGCAACACTATAATGTTTAATTTCTAGATACATTTAAATTTAAGTCACACAAGAAACTAATTTAATGTAACAACCACCATCAATTGAACAAGTTATTTAGTTCCTTGTATAATAGTTTCACTCCCAGGATGACCAGGTAAATATCGTCTCAACAAGAAATGTTTCACCAGAAAGGATGAGGATATTTGTAAGGTTATGTGTTTGGCATAATTGATCACAAGTTTTGTTGGTTGTGTCCAGATTTGTTGTTCCAACAGCTAACCTTCCTTATTGGTTGATTGAACTAACAACCCGAGTACATTCATTAAAGGACGCGGTTGGAAAAGAAGAACTTTTTATTTAAGGAAACAATCAATCAAGTTAGTATGGAAAGAAGATCAAGTACAGATAAGGAAAGATATTTTATTATACTTTCTTTACAAAGCTCAACTCTCTTGGCCTGCGGTTTCTTGTCCTGCAATTTTTCAGATTAAGAAAAGATTTTTGAAAATACTTTCCTTGAAAAGACTTCAACTATCAAGACCTGGAAATAGTTTTCTTTTGTGTATTGTTTACATACACTTTAATAGAGAGAGAAATAGCAAGATACTTTTGTTTAGATTGTAAATGATTGAGATTGTTTATTCAACCTAGTTGATTCCTTTATAAAATACGAAAATCACAGTACCAATCAATGGGAAGTTGATAGCGGCAGATTGAAGGAAGTTCGAGATGTTGTTTCAGTAAATTGGAGGGATATCAGTTTACTGTTCGATTAACGAGATGTTGCTAGAGGTATTAATTAAACAAGAGGTACAAGTAGGTTAACATATGATTGATTCTGCTATGTGTACTTGTATGATGTTTGTGTGTTAATTAATAAGATCCAAGAGGAAAGAGGAAGTATTTCCTTGTTAGATTATTGTGTTTATTTTAATTCAACTTAATTGATCTTTCCTTGTTAAATTATTGTGTTTATTTTAACTCAATTTAATTGATTTTTAGATTCATCGTACAACCAATATACGTGCATGTTAGCATGTAATCTTACAATATCCCCTCAAAATGTCTTGCCACTATAGTTGTCCTAAATCATGAGAGGAGAGATTTCATAACATGAGCTTAAAACACAAATCTAAAAGTCAACCCAATAGAAATCTTCCAATACGTCTCATGGATTTAGAGGAAGAAAAAAGAGGGAAAGGCAGGCATAAAGAAGAAATATAAAGAAGAAATGGGAATCAATTACAAAACTCTTCACAAAGGTTCACCAAAACGATAGAGCACAAAACCATTTCACAATAATAGCAAATTAATAATTGAAAACATCAGCTCGAAACGAAATCAATCGAAATAATACATACATATTACTGATGTTTTAATACTTGTACAAGCGCTTGGTATGCAAAAGTCCATTGATAGAGAAACCCGAGCACTTATCGAGCCTCATTACTTCCAGAACCCTTGCACCGGAAGTAGCCAAAGATTCGAGATTCGAATCCTTCACAATCATCCTCCAAAAGTACAACACTTTCATTCTCGGAAAGGACTTGATGAATTCTCAGAAAGGACCTAACGATCTCATCCACCTATGGCGTAATTAACCTACCCCAGTCTTCGAGAATGAAAATGAGATTCGTGAGTGGAGGCGGTTCGTCGAGCGAGATGGCAGTGGACATGCTGGGGGGCCTTCAGATTGAAAACGATGCAGCGATTGTAAGCTTCTTTTTTGTGGTGATATAAATAGGAAGGGGTAAATTTTAGCACATACACTATTAAAATCCCTAGCCGTCCTCTTAGATTTTCTTTCACAGGTTACTTTTTCGTTGTTCAGGGTTAATTTTGTTCATTTCTTGGCCTGAAATCACTCCTCATCTTTTTTTATTCTTATCGATTTATTTTTAAATAAGTGGTGATCTCACATAACTTTACGTCTTTTTGTTCCATTTTTTTTCTAGATCTCACCATCTTGTTGTGGTGTTTTTGTTTTTTGTCGTTTTATTGCTGCGCTTTTATTGTGTTGACAATTAAACGTGTAAGTTTTTGATTCAACAGAAATAACAGATCAGACTATGAGTACCGATTGCAACAGATCAGACTATGAGTACCGATTGCAAAACCTGAATCTCAGTTATTCTAGTCAGTATAGATTTTTCGATAATGTAGGCTTTAAGCCGATTCGTGATGTTATTAACCTAGATGCTGCGAGTCAATAATGCAGGCTTTAAGTCGATTTGTGATATTATTAACCTAGATACTATGAGTCATATCATACTTTATCTTTTATAGTTTTTAACATATTTCTTTTCGTGTTCCTTTCAATGTAATGCCACTTTGAATTATTGTTTAATTTTTAAATGATTTTTTTTTTTTTTTGCTTCTTCAGTGAGTTTAATATTATTAATATTTTAAGTGATTTTACATTATATGTTTTTTAATTTAAGGAAAGATTAAATATATTATGCAAGCTATTTTTATCATATGTAAAATCTAATTTGAGACGTGTATAATAGTACTAGTTTAACACCCGTGCGTTACATGAGATTTATCAAAAGATAAATATAAAAATATTTTTGATCATTATAAAATTTTTAAATCTAAAAATAAAAAGTTTATAAGATATTGTATCCTCAACTCGTGTCTCGTACCGATGTCTTTTTACTATTTATTAACTATTATTTTTTATTATTAAATAATTTTCTATTTTAATATTTAGATTAAATTCGTTAATAATTTTTTATTTACATACTTAAATAATTTCAAAACTTGTCACACGCTCGACCCATTTCTAATTTCTATGAATTAATTATTATTAATAAATATTTTTATATTTTAATTTTTAGATTTAATTTTATAATAACTTTTAATTACATACTTATAAAAATTCAGACGATGTCATGTTCTCAACTTGTGTCGTATTGTAACGGTGTCTAATCAATATTATTATTATTATTAAAATTTATATTTTTATGTTAGATTGTAATTGTTAATGAATTAGTTACATACTCACATTATTGTAAATAACTCGTAACTTATTTATATTATATATTTGAAATCCTAAGAATAGAAATACATTGACTTTTATTATAAATACAACTTATTTAGATTGATTTATAAATAATTAATTTTTTTTATTAATATTATCTTGTAAGTAATTTGTCTTTAATTGAAATACGTAATTTTTTTTCTAATCATATATGAATTTTTATATATTTATATTAAAAAAACAAAAAGAAATATTGAGTTTGAAAAATATATAAAAGAAAAAAAAACAAATTAGAAAAAATATAATAAATAATATATAATAAATTAGGTAGATATAATTAGAATTCCTATATTTTAGTAAGTTCTCATATTTTCAAAATTTACCAAATAAGTAACTGAACAATTAAAAACTTACACGTTAAACGAAGCTTTTCTAACCAGACAAGTAGAATAGAAAATCTTCGTAATATAGGTGCGATTATACCAAGTTGGATAAACAACCACCTCATCTATTTTAGTTGGAAGTTTTGGAAAAAATAAATAAACAAATATCCGACGTCAATCAAGAGACCAATTTCAAAGAATGGAGAAATAAAGGGACTAAATTTAGGCAAAAATGCGTATATATTGTATATTCCATTCCAAATTGTGTAATTAGGTGTTGTGGCAGTGGGTCGTTAAAATAGGTGATTTCGCACCCTGAATGTGCGAAATCAATATTTTTTTTTTCATGATTTCGCACATTGAAAGTGCGAAACCTATTTTCTTAAAAAAAAAAATTTAATATGATTTCGCACTTTCAAAGTGCGAAATCGATTTTCTAAAAAAAAAAAAATTATTTTGATTTCGCACTTTCAATGTGCGAAATCTATTTTAAAAAAAATAAAAATTTTGTAATTTGATTTCGCACATTGAAAGTGCGAAATCTATTTTTTTTTTAAAAAACAGATACATATATATAGAGAGAGAGAGAGTAAAAGATTGTACAAGAAATATAAATAGCACAATGGTAAAAGGATGTGCAAAAAAAATAACAGACATTGTACTATTTATATTTCTTGTATAATCTTTTACTCTCTCTCTCTATATATCTTTATCTGTTTTGTTTTTTAAAAAAATAGATTTCGCACTTTCAATGTGCGAAATTAAATTACAAATTTTTTTATTTTTTTTTAAAATAGATTTCGCACATTGAAAGTGCGAAACCAAATTAATTTTTTTTTTTAGAAAATCGATTTCGCACTTTGAAAGTGCGAAATCATATTAAAAAATTATTTTTTTTAAGAAAATGGGTTTCGCACTTTCAATGTGCGAATCCATGAAAAAAAAAAATTGATTTCGCACATTCAGGGTGCGAAATCACCTATTTTAACGACCCACTGCCACAACACCTAATTACACAACTTGGAATGGAATATACAATGTATACACATTTTTGCCCTAAATTTAGGGTTCGTATACTGTATAGTTATCTCTTTCCTGATTCCAAATTCCTATCCAACCGAGAATGTCTGATATCCCATGTGATATCTACCACAAAATATTTCTCTTGTTGCCGGCCAAGTCTCTGATCCGATTCAGGGCAGTATGTAAGTCATGGCGCTCCGTCATCGACGATCCCTGCTTCGTCAAAGCCCACACCAACAAACAACTCTCATCCAACAGTACCATTCTTATCCGTAATTCAACTGGTTCCCCCTTTTATCCCCTTTATTCCGTCGATTTAGAAACCCTAAATTCCGCCAATGGCCTTCAATCAATTTCCGCAACACCTCTCAATTTCACTCGTAGCGGATTGTCGCGTCTATCCAAATTCCCGGTGGCCGGGTGCAATGGTCTGATGCTCATCGCTCCCGAGAAACCTGAACAAAATTGGGAAATCTGGAATCCCTTAACTCACGAGCGCCTCGAGTTGCCCCAACGAGATTTGCCTATCTCACACGTAGTGGGTAGCGGGATTGGGTACGATTACGCTACTGATGATTACAAATCTGTTGTGATACGTCGTGAGAAGCGCGTTTATGAAACTCATGTTTACAGCCTGAAATGGGACTCGTGGAGGAAGATTTTGAATTGCCCCTGTGATAAATCCGGTGTAAATAGTCAAGGCGGTGTTTTTGTGAATGGAGCTTTGCACTGGATATCATCGAACAAAATAATCGCGCTAGATCTAGGGGCTGAAAATTACCGTCGGCTGACATTGCCACCGTTGCATGAAAGAGACAGAGATAAAATGTTAATCCGACAGCAGCAGTTAGATGTGTTGGGTGGGTTCTTAATTGTGATTGACTATGGTAAGGATGACTGGATGTTTATACATTTCGATGTTTGGTCGATGAATGATTATGGAGCAGATGATCCATGGATGATGTTGTTCACTGTAGAGGAATACAAACTTCCCTATTTTGACCATAGATTAAGGCCTATAGCTTATATGAAGAACAAAATGCAAGTTCTTCTGCACTGTCATCGGGGATTTTGTATATTTGACATTGAGAGTAATTCTGGGAAGACGGTTAGCATTCATGAGCTTCCTGGGGATTTATCCGCACAAGTTTTTCACGAGACCATATTTCGGCTCCATGATAATTGTGGTGTTAGTGGAAGTGTCGTCGCACGACCAACAGAAAGAAGAATACGAAAGAGGAAGAGGGGAAGCAAGATGAAGATGTCTGATGATACAAAGTAAGACACTCAAAAACTGCTACTCTTGCTGGCTTAGTCTTGTTATTTAATGTTGATTGAACATCTATTATGCCGATTCTATGATTTTGTCCGTCTTTCAAAATAAGGCAACTTATTTCTTAAATAGGAAAGCTCTTCTCTTTTAGGTGGATTGAATATGTCAATGATGTAAAAAGTTATTCTACTGAGTATGTGAATTGTGTTCTTGTTGTTGCAATTTTTTTTTCTTTAATAATTAGGAGCTGTGGCTTAGACGGGGTTAGATGGGCAAGGCGGCGGTTTTTTGGACACTGGAGATACTCGTCATGCAACCCAAATTTTAGGAAGGTTAGGATGGCTATATATGTGTTTTTGGACAAGATTGGCTATGTAATGTTAAGAGAAAGAAAATACATTATAAATGTGAATATATTGGTTGCACTGGGAGAAGGAAATGGGAAATTAAGGGAATATATTGCCAAGCCAACCGAGCATAGATTATTAGCACTTATTTTCTCCGTAAGTAGTACAGGCTTCTGATACAGAAATAAGCTATGAATAGCTTTTAGGAATTTAAAGGTGCAACTAGTGACTTGTGGAGCTCTAGCTTCAAATAAAATGACGAGTTTCATTTGCATTCATGCTAAAACAAATGAGTTGTCTTATTATCCTTACAGCTTTGGTCTTTTGAGTCTCGCTCAAGTTGGATATTTAAAAAATTATCATGTCTGGTTCCTTCGTGGGATGGATCTATAAGAATTCACCTATCCCAATAACAAAAAAAAAAAAAAAAAAGAGAAAAAAAGAAAAGAAAAGAAGATTTGAATGTAACAAAAATACAAAATAAAGGAAAGAGTATCGAATTGAATTTTGAATCTGTACCGGTTTCTTGTTTATTTTCAAAGTTCGATTTTGAAATCGAGAGAAATCTGTTGTTTTCTTATTTTTAGTGGTCTGAAGGGCCTAGCTATATTTTTCTTTACCAATTTGCCATTTTTATAGAAAATTGTTTAGGAGACACAGATTATGTTTGTCATGGCTAAACCATTACGAGTTCTTGTTAAAAGTCAAAAACTTGATGTTACCAAGGGAATGTTTGCAAACATTACAAGAAAAAAAAAAGATTCTCGAATGTAAAGTCATATTTCAACCTAAAGCTGTGAGAATTTTATTTTTTATTTTTGAAATAGCCCTACTTGAGAATATAATTTACTTTCAGTTTTCTAACGTGACGTAATGTTTCCTTCTTCTTGCAGGTTAATGTTTTGTGTAAGGGATGCTGATTCTTGGTACAATTCACATGATAGTTGTTTTAGTATAGATTCAAATTGGCATTGTTCGTCTAGTGAAGATGAAGATTAGTTAATAGTTTTTTTGTCACAAGACTTGTTTTAGCATTCTGCACAAAGATTAGGGGATGAAGAATAACAAATGTTGTGAATCAGCTTTTTTTTTTTTTTTTTTAACCGCGAGTATTGTACTGGAGAGATTGCTATATATAGTAATGCCTCATGTGGGAACAAGATTAAGATTAAACCAGATATCGAGTCGTACCAGATTATTCTACTATTTTGGGGCAAATTATTATTTGCTTGCAGGTTATATTCTACACTAGTTTGGTGTACCTTTGAGTGGATATTGACAAAGAAACCCTTTTCATTACTGGATTGAGGTTCTTTTTCACATCTCATTTTATCTCCCCGCAGTTTCCATTCGCTTATCTTATTTCCAGGAAAAGTCCCTATGAGTCCTTGAGTAATTCTTGCTCAGCCTAAATTTAAAAAGGGATCACACTAAATGTAAATATCAGTGGTCTGCGTGAAGGATTAGAAACCCAAAAGGTTTCAATTTTAAACAAGAAAACAAAAAATTGTTTTGCAAAACAAACACATAAAAGGGAGAAAAAAATAACAAATAAAAAACACCGCATATGGGGCTGATTAGGGCAAGCGGCAATAAAAGAAGGTGGGGTTGATTTCAATGTCTTTTTTTCTTTGTATACGTTGTTTTGTCCTAGCATAACGACTCAATGAGCTCAGTATCAGTCCCCACCATAAGGGGTTATTTATTAGAATTCTAAATTTTGGTATTTAAAATCTTGAGTATTTAGAATACTGTAAATATAATTCATAATTTTTACTTTTTATTGTAGATATCAAATCATATATGTATGATAATGTATTTTTATACTCTCTCCGTTTTAAAATAAGTGTCGTTTTAGAAATTCAATTTTATTACAAATTAAGTGTCGTTTTAAAATTTTTTATCATTTTATTCCAGTTTTATTCCCATTTATTTTAAGAAGTATAAACAAGTTTATGGTAATAGAATAACTAAAGGGAAATAATGAGAGTAATTAAATGAGAATATTATTAATTGATTGAGGATATGTTGGTCAAATATTATGTTCCTTAATTTTGAACAAAAACTTTAAAACGACACTTATTAAGAAACGGAGAGAGTATTATATTTGATATCAAATCATGTCTGAAAGAATACTGGAAAGTAATTAAAAGTATTCTTAAGTATTTTAGAAAAATTAAAGAATATTCCTTAGTCTATGGTGGACAAAAGCAATTGGCAGTTACTGCGCACACTGATGCTAATTTCCAAACAGACCATGATGACTACAAGTCAAAGTTTGGGTATACCTTCATTCTCAATAGTGAGGTAGTGAATTGGAGTATTTTCAAACAAATTACTACCGCAGATTCGGTAAATCAAAGCTGAGTACATTGTTGCATAAGAGGTAGGTAAAGAAGTTGTCTCGATAAACAGTTTTTTAAGAAATTAGGGGTAGTTCCTAGGATCAATACTGTTGTATTGTTATAACATTAGTGTTATTACGCTGGCAAAGGAATTGAGATCCACAATCATTAACAAGCATGTCCTAAGACGCTACCACTTGATCAGGGATATAGTGGAGATAGGAAAAATTAAAATAGAGTGTGTTCCAAGCCATCATGGGGTAAGCATTTTGTAAACCTGGATATCATATATGTAGGTGCTTGACTCAGGGCCAAGTGGGAGATTGAAAGTATAAATGTCGTAGAGACAATCAATTTAAAGACATTATACTTTATCACAATTTTATATATATATATACTAATTTAATACCCGTGTATTGCACGGGGTTTATCAAAAGATAAACATAAAAAGCATTTGTGATAATTACAAATTTTTATGTAAAATGAGAAATTCAAATGATGTATTCTCAACTCTTGTCTTGTACATGTCTAATTTATTTATTAAATATTATAATTATTAAAATTTTATTTTCATACTCAGATTCAATTCGTTAATAATTTATTTACATACTTATAAAAATTCAAAAGAAGTCACATTCTAAACCCGTGCCTAATCTCTACTTATTAATTA
>BMAC01000050.1:2545734-2562377 GCA_014905375.1 Phtheirospermum japonicum
AAAACTGTCATTTCTTCAAATCGCGGCCCGTTTTCGCTGAAACTCTACTCGTTTGCCCATTCTTGACTACGTCCAAACCTAAATACCTCAAATTACCTAAAATAAACATAAAATTAATTAATTATAATTAAAATACGGTAAAACAAGTTGGAGATAAGAAAATATGAAAATATGCTCAATCTATCAAACTTTCACCGAAAACATTAACAAAAATGAACTAAAATACTAACTAGAATCAAGACAAATTCATGTTAATCACACCCAAAACCGGTTTGGTTGACGAATCCGCGGGAAGCCCCTCATGGTCCGAGCTTGAGGCTCAAACTAGAGACCTAACTGAGGAAATTTCAGAGGCTATCCCTTTATCCAAATCACAATTTCCTACAACTGACCTCGAATTTTTCTTAACCAACCCAATGACCATTGTGTCTCATTCTTTGTATGCCGACCTACCCTTCCTTTCGCGAGCTACCCGGGTGACCATCAAAAATCCTTGGGTACTCCCAGATCGAAGTTAGCTCACAAATTTCATTAAAAGGCTCCACCTTTCAGATATCATCTAATTTGTCCAGTCCAAAGCTAGCAAAAACGATCCAGATCATCCCCCTACAAATCATATCACTGTTTTCGACGAACACATAAGGGCAGGAATTAGATTCCCCATGCACCCCTTTTTGGTCATGCTGACGAAAAATATAAAGTTCCCCTATTCCAAATGGCTCCCAATTCCATTAGATTATGACTGGGTATATAATATTATGTACATATTACAATGTAGAGCCTGATATAGATTTTTTCTTTGTTATATAATAAAAAACTAGAAAAGTACATTTTACCTTTCCTTGCGTCAAAAGACGCATCTCCTTATTCGCCCCTCCTCCAAAGTCTACGAGTGGCGATCAAAGTTTTTCTTTCTTCATTCTAGTGAGCCCTTGAAATTCCTCACAGAATGGAAGGAAGCGACCCCTCCCTAAGAGCCAATGCCCATAGAGAATAAACACTCCTCTCTCTATAAACAATATTCAGATTTTCTTAAAAAATGGAGCAAGTTTCCTCGCCCAAAATGTCGCCGTGTCCAGGTAGCATCTAGCTCGGGCTCCCCATGTTTGAACAAAGGCCTCCTGCAATGCAATGACACTGACCAGATCCATCCCTTCCTCCGAAACTAAGTGTTGACTCCAGACAAGGAGTATTCAGCGACCCCCAGCATAGCCGACCAGGTGGCCTAAACTTATCTTTCAAAATCCCATCTTGTCAATCATATTTTTCAGTGTATTTTCTAACTCATAACTTAGGATACAACTACAACCTCTGATGTCCTCCCTATCCAACCACCTACTAGCTATCAATTATAAGGGGAAAATAAATTAAATGAGGCGTGCGACGAGCTGACAGCTCATGCCAACAGAAAAACTAAGCAACTATCATTAACTCAAGGAAAGTTGGGTGAAACTCATCGCTAGATAGCGGCTCAAGTAGAAGAGCTAAACGTCTTAAGGTGTCGGCTAGAGATGATGAAGGCTGAGGTCACCCAGCTAGAAATGATGAAAGTTGAGGTCGCTCGGCTTGGAAAGCGCCAGATGGAGCTGGAAGGGCTATTGCTGGAGAAGGAGAAGGAAAAAGAACAAGAGGTGGTCATTGCTCGTAGGCATTTGGGTTGAAGAAGGAGTTCGGGAAGGTCACCGAACATTCTTAAGGAGTGAAGTGGGCCAGCAGTTTGTTGCGGCTTATAGGAACAGTCTGCTCATGAACTACCGCCACACGAAGACCTCCTTGTAGAAGGTGGCGAAGCTGTACTTCAGGACTACCATTGAGCGAGTCAAAGCTTAGCTTCAGACAGCGGGGATCAACTTCGAACTGATGACAAACAATTGGAGAATGATCTACCGCCTTTCTATTTTTGGAACAGCAACGTCGACCAGCCCCTCAAAGATGCCTGGTGGACTCAATGTACAGCCCAGACAATAATGAAGGTGGGGCTTGGTGCTGAGCTTGAAGTCCCCCTGGACGACCTGGTCCCTCCTTCTGCCTCTTAATGTAATTATCTCCTCGCATGTTTTGTAATTCGACTTCCCCATTTAATGAAATCTTATTTTCCTACATTAAACAATCTTTAGTTCGCCATGAGTGAATCGTGTTTTATAAATACTTATACAATTTTTCTCTTACCACTGATACCATCAAGTTAACCCATAAAAACATGCAATCCTTAAAGGCTGCATCCATAAAAACCATAAAATAAGAGCTATATAAATATCATAAAAACATCCGCTCAATACCATATAACCTGTTAAGTTTGAATTGCCCAATAAGTTCGGAACACCATAAGACTTGCCGACCTCATATGATTTAAGCATCGCCTTATAACCCTTAACCATTTGAAGTTATACCTCCATATGCTTACTAACATAATCAGCCAATTCAAAACCTTTGCTGACTCATACAAGAGTCAGCTCAATATATCTTAAAATATTTCGTCGACCTAACACAAGGTGGTCTAAAGAGATCACCAAGTAAAACTATAGTAAAACCAGAACCATATTAGATCATAAGCGACTAGTAAATCAGAACCATATCAGATCGTAAGCGACCAAGAAAACTACTTAGTCCCTCATGTTAAATAATGTGAGCAAAGAAAACTACTAAGTCGTATCACCTCATAATCAAATAATCTCATTGTTTCACCCGAAAAAATGATAACGCCTGAACCTTGCGCTTTTCGCGACCTGCACACACAAACTCGTCAGAAAAGGGACCACCGGAGGTTTTCCGGCAGAAACCTCTCCGATGTTTAAGTCAGAAAGCGTATAGAGTATTTCTAGTGAGCAAAAGCAAGGAATGCGCAAAGAATGACCTACCTTTCTCAGCCTTGGGGCTGAGGTATTTATAGCTTTCCTTAGTGGGGACCCCTTCCGGGATCTCGGAAACAAAGGCCGCGAATCAAGGGCCGTTGAGTAATAAATTCTGACAAGTGGTCCCACTTGTCCCCTGTGGGGAGGTCAGGAAACCAGGTCTTCCCTGGTCTTGCCCTCCCTCTCTCTTGTAGGGTAGCAGGTCTGCTCAACCCTTATTTCTTAAAGGTAACTCCATGAGAAACCTCTTCCAGGTCTGGTCAGGACGAGTCCTGGGCCGAGATGATTCTCCTCTCAACACCTGGTCTATCCTTATGGAGTCCAGGTCAGACTTTCTCAAGGACTAAGTTACTCCAGCTTCCTTTTCTACAGTTGTCTCAACCTAGGTCTACCCCAATACAGGTCTTGGCCCATTTAGGCCACATCACACATAATATACCAATCGAATATAACTGTATAGACACCCAACAAAGACAGCCTAAGGAATATGTTAATCAAACATATTCATATAAGCCTTTACTTAAAATAACAGAGAACATGTTAATCAAACACATTCTCCTAGACACATAACAACCAAGTAAGGAATATTTTAATCAAACATATTCGAAAAAACATAGCCAAAGATCGCAAAGAACATGTTAATTAAACACATTCTTCACAAACTTAGCCATAAAACCATCAATCCATAAACCATCACTGACCTAATAGAAGCGTCAGCCCATAACCATAAAAACCATATCCATAAAACATAAACCATAAACCATCGCCAACCTAATAAAAGCGCCAGCCCATAACCATAAAAACCATATCCATAAACCATTGTCGACCTAATGAAAGCGTCAGCCCATAACCATAAAAACCATCGTAATACCATAAGAATCATCCTTTATTCATTGTTGATCTAAACAAGCATCAACCCATAATTTGTGAAAAAGTGCATAATAAAAACTTAAATCCATCGCCGACCTAAACAAGTGCCGGCCCATATAATAATAAAAAGTATGACCTCCATTCATTGCCTAAGGAGCTAGGCGTAGTACTTCTTCAGGTGGAAAATATTCCAACTCCTTGGTAACGCCTTTCCCTCTTCATCTTTCAGAACATATGTACCTCCTTTTAACACTTTGATAACCTTGAACGGCCCTATCCAGTTAGGATCCAGCTTCTTCGTAGTATAAATTGCATTGGCTTGCTTCCAAACTAGGTCGCTGACCTGAATATACCTTCTTTTCACCCGTTTATTATATGCTCTCTGAATTCTTTGTTTATACCTTTCCACGCACACTGTAGCCTTATCTCGTATTTTCTCAATTGTTGCCAAAGATTCTCTACCCAACCACTAATTTTCCTCTTCATTGAAAGTTTCTAGTCGATGCGACCCTCCAATTATTTTTGTCGGAATGACAGCTTCCATACCATAAACCAAGCTGAAGGGTGACTCACCTGTGGTAGTTCGTGGGGCAGCCCGATAAGCCCATAAAATAGAATATAATTCCTTAAGACAAAGTCCCTGTACCTTTTCCAATCGCAACTCAATTCCCTGCAAAATAATTATGTTAGTAACCTCAACTTGTCCATTATCTTTGGAATGTGTCACTGAAGCAAATCGCTGCTTCATCCCCATCATTTTGTACCAATCCTGCATCATGTGCCCATTGAGTTGTGCACCATTGTCTGAGACTAAAATTCGTGGAATGCCATACCTGCAAAAAATATTGTTAAAGATAAAATAAATTATGGTCTGCTCGCTAATATTTGTCACAGTCTCAGCCTCCACCCACTTCGTACTCTACTGCGACCACCAAATGGAGTTTCTTGTAGGGCGTCCTTGGTAATGACCCACAATATTGATACCCCACTGCGCAAACAGGTAGGGCGATCTCACCACCATCATATCTTTTGCGGGCACATGGATAATAGGTAAATGTATCTGACACTTCCTGCAAGTCATAACGAGCTCGCCTGCCATACCCTTCATTCCTGGCAAGAAAAATCCAGCTCGCAAGGCCATCCCAACCAACGCCCTGCTCTTTGCATGATCTCCACAGTATCCTCATGTATTTCCCGCAACACCTCCAGCCCTTCTTCTCGCGATAGGCACTTCAAGTACGGGCCAAAGTGCGACTCATATATAAACACCCATTCATCAAACAAAATCGTGCTGCCGTCCTGGACTCTTTAGTGTCCACTAGTTTTCGGAAACCACCTTATCGAGAATCTCCCAAATTAGCATCCACCAGTCCTCTCGCTCATCTATATCTATAACCTCCTTTCCTTTTTCCAAACTGCTGTGAGCTAATTCCATCAAAGTAACTGTCCTTGTGCTACAAGTACTCAGTGTTTCTGCCATTTTGGCGAGTTGATCTGCCTGAGTATTTTCAGCTCGCGATAGATGTTCCAATCTGAACTCCTCGAATTGGGCCACTCCCTCCTTAAGTTTCCCTAAGTACTCCTGCATGTATCCTTCTCTTGCTTCAAAAGACCCATCATATTGGTGAGCTACCAGTTGTGAATCAGTATACGCCTTCACCTGCCTTGTTCCTAGATCAGTTGCCATCTTAATACCTTACAGCAAGGCCTCGTACTCAGCTTCATCATTGGAGGCTTTAAACCCCAGTTTGATTGCAATATCCAGATTCTCCCCATCCGAACTAGTTAGACTAACTCCTAGTCCTACTCCCGACATCATAGTCGATCCATCTATGTGCAGCAACCATGCTTTCTGTTCAGTGTCGTTCTATGGTGAGCGCACTATCTCTTATAGAAATGTACCAAAACTTGAGCCTTAATCGCTGTTCTTGGCTCATACACCATGTCATACTCACTGAGCTCAATTGCCCACTTCATAAATTGCCCCGACACATTTGGATTTCTCAATACCTGTTTGAGAGCTGGATTAGTACGGACCTTGACCTTGTGACCCTAAAAATAAGGCCGAATCTTCCTCGCCGTGTATATCAATGAAAATCCACCTTTCTCGAGATCGAAATAGTTCAACTTAGCTCTCCTTAACATCCTGCTGATATAGTAGATAAGCTTTTGAATACAAGCTTCCTCCCTCATTATCACCGAACTCACCGTGACCTCTCTAGCAGATATATAAAGGGTCAAATATTCACAAGGCATGGGTTTGGTTATAAATGGAATCTCAGCCAGGTACTCCTTGACCTTATCAAAAGCCTCTGCTGCCTCCTTGGTCCATTCGAACTTGGACCCTTCTCTCAAAGTCCTGAGAAATGAAAGCCTTTCTCCGCCGATCTGGATATAAAGCAACTAAGCCCTACAATGCGACCTGTTGGCACATGTACATCTCTTATAGTCCAAGGATGGGTCATCTCCATGATATCTTGCACTTTTTCCAGATTGACTTCAATTCCTCTCTCTATCACCATGTATCCTAAAAACTTGCCTGATCAGACCCCAAAAGCACACTTCTTTGGGTTCAGCCGCATGCCGTAATGCCTTAGTATAGTGAAGGCCTTCCTCAAGTCCTCCACATGAGATTTTGCTTTCTTGCTCTTTACCATCATGTCATCCACGTATACCTCCATGGTTGACCCCAACAAGTCCTTGAACATCTTATCCACTAATCTTTGATAGGTCGCCCCTTCATTTTTTAGTCCAAACAGCATAGAAACAAAGCAATGCGTACCCGTTGAGGTGATAAAACTCACCTTGGGTTGGTACTCCTTCGCTAGTGGGATTTGATGATACCCCTGTGATGCATCCATCATGCTCAGCAACTCGCATCTTGAGGTGGAATCAACAAATTGATCAATGCGTGGTAATGGATAATGATCTTTCGGGTAAGCTTTGTTCAGCTCGTGGAAATCCACACACATCCTCAATTTCTGGACGGGTTTAGGTACCATCACGATATTGGATAAATACTCCGGGAATTGGATTACCTATATATGGCCAGTCTTTAGCAACTTATGTACCTCCTCTTCTATCACCTTATCCAACTCCGCTCCAAAACACCTCCTTTTCTGTCGTACAGGTAGCCTCTAGATCAGCATTCAAGTGGTGCTGCACGACCTTAGAGATACTCCTCGTAGTTCCCCATCTTCAAAAGTAAAGATGTCCCGAAATTCGCTTAGTAAAGCAATCAGCTCCCCCTTTATGTCTTCTTTCATCTGAGTTCCTATTCTGGTAGTATGTTCGGGCCTACCCTCCTCTAATTAAATCTCCATAAGCTCTTCATGAGGTTGGACGAACTTATCCTCCTCCCTCATCTTTTTGTAACTAAGTATTCCTTCTTTCACATCGCCGCTTCTCTCTCGCTTCCCTTCACTCATCCCTTTTCTCATGGTCATCTGATAACATGATCTGGCATTCTGTTGCTCTGATATCACCTCGCCCACTTTGTCGCCTGCGATTTTTTATGCTCATGTGATAAGTAGAATTAACTGCCTGGAATTCGTTGAGAGCAAGTCCCCCTAGTATAACGTTGTATGCTGAAGCAGCCCTGATGATCAAAAGCTTCAACTCCTTCTTTACTCATAGCCCCTCCTTCTCCCATGCCACCGAGAGTACTATTTCTTATTCAGTGATAACTTGTGCGCCATTAAAAGCATAAATAGGTGTTTATATAGGTCGTACTTTCACTTTAAAATTCATCTGATCCATGAACACCTGGTAGATAATATTGACTGAGCTTCCATTGTCCACAAATACTCTTCTGACTTCATACCCTTCCACCTCAGCTTCAATCATGAGTGCATCATTTTGCTCCACCTGCAAACCCCGTCATTCCTATGGACCAAAAGAAATCACTGGTCCTGATGCCGGAGGTCGCCTGTTAATTGCAGCAACCTCACATGGTCTTGGGTGAGCCGCCTTCACGTGTCATTTTCGTGTGTTGTTTGTGCCTCCATCCGTTGGCCTGTTGGATATCCTATTTATTATCCTCCTATTATTCCCATCATCTCCCCCTCATTTAGCCCATTTTTGCCCCTCCTGTCGTGGTTTTCCCAACGCCTGTGCTTGCGGGGGTCCTCCTAGAGGTGGTGGGGGCAGTGGTTGTCTTTGTTCTTGAGGTTACTTGTATTTATACACCACCTCTTTCAAATGTCCAGCTTCGATCAACCTCTCAATCTCCTCCTTTAGATGTCTGCATCGCTCAGTTGAATGCCCATAATTATTGTGAAACCTGTAAAAGAACTGAGACCTCGGGTTAGTAGGAATCGGTGTATAACTCTCCGGCCACTTGATAGCATCAACTACTTGTTCCTCCATGATTGTGAACACCATTGATTGTGGCATCGCTAAGGGTGTGAAGTCCATGTCTTCTCTCCATACTCTTCATCTGCTTCTTGTTTCCCCTCTATCATCTGCTCCTGTGGTTAAAAGTGTTCGACTTATTCGCCTCTCTTCTAGGCTCCGACCTCCTAGGCATCACTTTCTTAGGTTCTCCGACCTCCCTTCCAAAGTGCAATCTATGCTCCTCTTTAACCTCCTCTACATGTATGTATTTCACGCACTATCCAAGACCTCCTCGAATATATGTGCAGATCGCTTAGCCAACAATTTTTGCAGACCTTCCATCCTTAAGACTTGATGCAAAGCTCCTTCCTTCATCTCGTCTGTGGCTGCGGGCACCTCCAAAGTAGCTCTAGTAAACCTAGCAACATAACTTTTCAAAGTTTCCCCAGGTCGCTGCACCATTGAAAAAAGAGATTGCACAACCTTCGTATGTAACTTGGCGCTAACGAAATGCTTCAAAAAAGCTGACTTCATGACCTAGAAATTGGTGATCCTCCCCGACGCTAGTTGATGGAACCAATCTTGCGCTAACCCTCTTAACGTGGATAAGAAAGCCTTGCAAGCCACATCATCCGTGTACTGCCTTAATACCTCCTCATTCTCAAAACTTTACACATGACGCATGGGTTCAGATATCCCCTCATAGTAAAAACCCAACCACTTATACCTGTGAGGTAAAGATGCTCTTAATATCCCCTCTGAGAATGGATGACCCCTCGAATCCTCTCCTCCTGCTCCAATGACCTGTCTCTGCAACACTCTCACTGCCTCCTGCATATCCCGCATGCGCGGGATGTAGGTAATATCTCATCCTCTTCTACCTCCGTGTGACGCTGAAAGGTTCTTCTTCGCGGCATATTACTCAAGAACTATGCGTTGTCCTCCCTCTCATCTTCGTCAGACGTTGATGGGTATGCTATTTAGTACTACCTTCTTTTTGTGGTTCGGGTCAACTCGACATCCAGCATCCATGGTTCATTTTCTCTGTTCTTCGTTTGGCCTGGAGTTAGTGGTTTTGGCCGTATTCCTCATCTTTCCTCCTAGTCTTGTCCTCCTCGCCATCGTCTTCGCCAGCTAATATCTTTTCCAACTTGTTCAGAGGAACTTATTCCACCAGTCTTTCAAGGAATCCCTTGTTAACGTGACAAGTTCTTCCCTTTGGTAACTCGTTCCACTCCTTGGTCCCAATATTGATAATTGTTTGCTTAGTTATCTCTGAGGTTCTTTTTCTATTATCCTCCCCTGATTTTTCCGCCTTTTTCTTCTCTGGTGATGGTGTTGTTTCTGTTGTTGTGGCCATTTGATCTGTTATCTCACCTTGAGGTGGTGTTCGTTCTTCCTCCACTTGCTTCTCCTTACCTGTTTCGTTGGCTCTACTCGCCCAGAGTCAAAACTCAAAGTTTGGGCTATGATAGTTCTTCCCTTCATGTTTTGCGTTTCAGAATTATCACGTCTTTCTCTCAAGGACTCGATGTCCCTCTTTCTCATAAATGGCGCCACTTGATGTGACCAAAAATATTGGTTCACCAAGAAAAGAGAATAATGGCCTAAAATACTTGCTCGCCGACCTGATAGATGATTCAAGCTTTTGTGTGTGCCTACTTATAAATATTTGTCAGAAATTCAATAGCTTGCCCGCAAGAGAACGGGATCGCATGTAGGTTGGCAAAGTTAACTCGAGTCGTCTCTCGAGGAACATACAATCGGAATCTCGAATAGTTTGTTCAATCACAAGTAACTTATACAGATGGGGGGGGGGGGGGGGGGGGGGGTTGATTGTTTTGATTATCTAAGGAATTGAAACGCATGAACATTAATTAAAACTATGTAATCTAATTCAGCAACAAGAACATGTAAATACGAGAAATTAATCTAAGAAAATGATTCAAGATCAATAATCGAAAAATGTCTAC
The DNA here is from genome assembly GCA_014905375.1 of Phtheirospermum japonicum. Classification (NCBI taxonomy): domain Eukaryota; kingdom Viridiplantae; phylum Streptophyta; class Magnoliopsida; order Lamiales; family Orobanchaceae; genus Phtheirospermum; species Phtheirospermum japonicum. The sequence goes on from BMAC01000050.1 coordinate 2,555,765, forward strand.
TTAGTTGCATTAAGCTAAGAAAATGATTAAGGAGTTTAGAGTACTTATTTAAACTAAGAAATTACATTAAATTCTCCAGCTAATCCGGAGAGATTGCGTGGATATTGGCCGGAGAACGAATCACGAACTAACGGCTAGAAACTGGAACTTGTGACTCTTGAATCTCCGATCTTGATCGTCTATGTTGATATGAGATGTTACGGTGTATTATTTACAAGTCGACGGACTGTAAGTAGGGTTGTAGTGGTATATCGTCTCCGTTGGAAAGGACTTAGAGAAGGGTTTTTATAGCTTTCCCTTGTCTTGGAGCATAAATAACCCTAAAATCTATTTCTGGGCCATCGCGTCGACTTTGCGTCGACCGACGCAAATAATGCCTCGACGTCGATGCTTCCGGTATGATTGTGTCGACCAGGCAGAGGCGTCGACCGGCGCGGTCATGGATCGATGCTATAGAAAGTTACGTCGAGTCAAGCGTCGACCGACGCACCCTTGGATTGACGCTTTAGAGAGTTACGTCAAGTCAAGCGTCAACCGATGCACCCTTGGATCAACGCTTCAGAGAGTTACGTTGGCTTGGCATCGACATAGTGTCGACCGTCATGGGCAGAGTCGCGTCGTCGTAGCATCGACGCCTACGTCGACCGATGCAACTTCGCTGCATGTATCATTCTCCCGATCTTTCTACTACTCTTTCACCGGAAAGCTCGTTCTCAACTCTCGAACACCAAACTTCATCTATTTATGCATTGAACTCTTCTGGTTACTTAGCTGTAAGGTGAAAAACAATGAATAATCACCTATTCTCATCAATTACGATTAAAATACGGTAAAATAAGCGAAAAGTATAAAAATGCAGAATTAAGTTTAAACTATCCAACTTATAACAAAAATAATAAGAAATACTAACTAAAATACTAATAGAAATAAGGACAAATATGTGCTAATCAACAACCCCACGCTTATTGGTTTGTTCGTCCTCGAACGAACGATAGATTTAAAGTACAGCAAGAATGAAAATCAATCCAAGCAATGAGTCGTGCGATGCTACATAGATAATTTTGAAAATATAAACACATGCAACGCAACTTCAAATACTCCACCCCTATTACATTGTCGCTCCAAAATCGAATTTATGCATCCTCACAAAGATAATATATAGGGTGTACGCTCAAAGCACTTGAGTATTTTCTGCATGGGACATGTATACACTCAAATCATACAAATACAAGCACAATAAACAAGCACCAAAAATCAATCTCTTTTCAATCGCAAATTAAGAGTGTTATCAAACTAAGAATCGGAAAAGGTCTTTTCGGGTTGTAATGTAAGGCTTTTTGGATGGGTATAGAATATATAATTCGTGTGGCTAACTCAAGATCTAATGTGATCAATAATTCACTTAACTAGTCTAATCACGAAGCAAATGTGCTCCACTTCTTTCAATTACAAAAACCTCACTAAACACTCATAACATAACCTTTAAACACAGGCTATTTCCCAACTCGTAACTCTAAACCGACTTGTAGCTCAACCACTTAAACACAATTGAAGCTTATGACACGCTTCTCTATTACAACTAAACTTTTACCTTTCAAACATAGGCTCATCAGAGAATAATCAATAAAACACAAACTTTTATAAACGCGTAGGCAATTTATAACTCGATCCACCATCCTTTTTCTTTTTCCCCTTTTTTTATTTTGATGGGACCTCTTTTTCTTTTTTTTTTTTTGGAAGGATGGTGATCCTTATTACAATAATTCATAAATCCCTATAAAATTCCAAAACACTAATAACCAGTAAAATGGCGAACTCATACCCCATGCTTTTAATGGGTTGGTAGGGTCGACTCTTAACACACATGGCTATAGACATGGATTATTTGGCTATGAGGGGCTCATTCGGAATTTATAGTGGCTAAAATATATGGATATGGCTGAAATAGGGTTTTATATGTGCCTTAACCTCATTTTCAAAGTCAACTACATACAGCGGTTTCAAAGAGATCTCAAATCAGAAAGTCATTCAAGCACATGCAAAGATGATAATCACTCAGGCTACTCACAGGCTTTTTGCATGAAAAAGTTTTGAATTGACGCTGCTTTTGAGGTTTTGTGAAATCAATTGCGTCCAAGTACCATTTTACAATATATAAATAATAATTTTAAAAAATCTATGCACTTATGCACGCTCAAAAGATACAAACATCAAATCATACATAGCTAATTTCGACAGGCACGCCATACAAATACAATTTAGCGCAAAAATAGCAATCAATCACGTAAAAAATTCTTAAATTGCACACTATTTTCAATCATACTCAACCATTCCCCCCCCTTAAAACTCGGCAATCCCCTGATTTCCATAAATATGAAGAAAAACAAATCAAAAGAGGAAAGGAGTAGGAAAAACATACCTGAAAATTAATGGTCGAGTTTCTCCAATTGAAGTCGTGCAATTGGCCGTTGTCTAGAGTCTTGTGATTGGATCTGTCCTTGAAACAAAACATATTGAAACAAAAACCAACAAACAAACAAAACAAACCACGATTGCGATTAATTGCTACGCGCAAGTGCCCGGTGGCACGTCTTTTGGGATTTGAAATGGCCGGATTGTGGCTCAATGTTGTAAATGGATGGGTTGCAGCTCATCAAAATGTTGTCGGTCTACGGCTAAATTGGGTCAAATTACTGCCTCGATCGATGAAAATGAAATGCGTATAAATTAGACGGCAGACGCTACTAGCGGTAGCATGTAGCAGCGGGTTACCTAGCGGTAAGCTCATCGTTATCCCTGATTTCTGCGGCAAGCGGTAAGTTCAGTGGTTGATCGTCATCATTAATGCCTCGAGTGGGACTAGCGGTAAGGCCTTGCGGTAGCGAACTTCCGCTATATAACCGTTATTTGTCCAGAATAAATGATTTTATCATATTCTCTGCACATCAACACACACATAAACGTACCATGGAAATTGACACAACAAAAATAAAAGAAAATAAAGAAAAGAAAATGAAAACTAACTATCGCTTGGGTTGCCTCCCAAGAAGCGCAACATTTAACGTCTTATGCTCGACGCGATTCCACGCGATTAATTTTTAGCCCGTGGGGGCTCCACTAATTATTCCTTATCAAGATCGCGATTCAGCTCATGTTTCTCATAGAAAGGTTTGATTCTATGCTTGTGAACTTGGAATTTCGACTTCTTACTCTCATCGTATAGAGTGTCAACTCCGTACTCATCCATTTCCTTTATCATAAATGGTCCACTCCATGAGGCCTTGATATTGGTTGGATGAAACTCACGTTCGAGATTATAGACTACTAATCGACCAACCTTGATCTTCTTATCATGAAACTTCTTGTCATAAACCTCGCTCGACTTCTTTCTCTTCGTTGTCCAATTGCTGTTATGTGCCTTGACCTTGTTCTTTGCATGATCAAAGTTTTTGTAGGGGTCGAGGAAAACGTACTCCGAACGATTTCGTGGTGGTTTCAACTCCACTTTTGGCTTGATTTTAGGTGCGTCGCTCTCCTTTGCGTAAATCAGCACTACAACCAGCAATTACATCCATGATTTCTCCTATGTCAATTCCTAGCAATTCGATCAATTCCTCCCCACTCAAATGCTCCTTGTCGTCCTCATCATCATCTCGTTCATAGTGCTAATTCTTAGGAGTTCATTCACGCATGAATCTACTAAATCAACAGCAGAACATTCGTCTTTCACAAACGGTGTAGGAGTGTTGTTGATCTTTTTTAGCGAAAATGTGACTGTCTCACCCAAAATGGATAAGGTCATTTTCCCCTTGTGCACGTCAATTAATGTATGAGAGGTGGACATAAATTGTTGACCTAGCAAAATAGTATGCTCTGTGCCTTCTTTTAGAACTTCGCCGACATCAAGTATGACAAAATCAACTGGAATTACAAGTTCGCCGACTTGAACTAATACATTTTCAACTATCCTAAGCGGTTGTCTAATTGATCGACCCGCCATCTGTAGTCGCATCGTAGTCGGCCTTATTGTTCCAAGGTCAAATTCTTTATATAGTGAGTACGACATCAAATTGATCCCTGCACCAAGGTCGAGCATTCCACGTGCCGTTTGCCCATTTCCTAGGGCAATGGTTATGCAAAAGCTCCCTGGGTCCTTCTCCTTTTTGGGTAGTGGACCCTTGCATATGGCACTTACCTCCTTGGTTAATTCTACTCGTTGCGTCGTCTCCAACCGCCGATCTCTCGCGACTAGCTCCTTGAAAAATTTAACGTATGCGGGTATCGTCTTTATCACATCTAGTAAGGGAAGATTAATGTTCACGTTTTTCAATAAATTGTACAACTCCATAAACTTCTTATTTTCTTTCACCGGACGAAGTCGACTTGGGAAGGGAACATGATCATAACTAGTCAACTTCTTTGGGTGATTAATTGGTTCTTCAGTTGCTAAATTGTTCCTTCTTTTCAACGCTCCCGGCACATATGGATTGGTCGATTTATGCATGAGATCGGCCGATTTGGTAGTATCTACTTGCAGTTGGGTCTCGGCTTTTTCTGTGTCTTCTTCCTTTTCTAGATCTATGCCATTATCTACCTCTTTTCCACTTCTCAGCACATGTATAGCCGAGGCGTGTTCCGTTTGGCTTGGAAACTTATTTTTCTCTCTCGACAGTGTTGCTACAGTCGCTAACAATTGTCCTATAATCATATCTGAATGCTGCTGCCCTTGCTGCACAGCCTTAACAAGCTCATGACCTTGTTGTATAGCCTTGACTAGTTCATCAAACCTTGACTTGAATTCTGCCTTGAGATCCGTTATTTTCTTATTCACTTATGAAGTTAATTGCGTGAGTCCTTCTCGATTTCGTACAGTCTCTGCTATTTGATTTTGTTGCCATACTAAAAGTTGATCATTTGTTTGCACAGGGGCAGGCACTTTTCCGGGGCCATATTTGAAGTTTGGAAGATAGGGAAGTCCAGGATGATACGTATTTCCAACTGGAGGTTGAGGTTGGAAAGTTTGAATAGCTTTGACCTCCGTTTCTTCCTCTTTATCAAACACAGTTGTGCACACGCTCGCTAAATGTCCTTGTAATCCACATCGTGCACCTAACTCAACAGTCTTCATCGATAATTTCATATTCGCCATCTTTGCTTTTAGGGCAGCCAACTCCTTGGACATCTCGTCGAATTCTATATCTCTCTCGTTTGGCGTCTCGGAGACTTCTTTGGCCATAATCGTTCGTGGTCGAGAGTTAGTTTGTCTTGATTTCTCGCTCATCTTCTCGAACAACTGCTTGGCTTCCATGGCGGTTAAATATCCAAAGTCTCCCCCAGCAGCTTCTACGTTATTTTTGTAGAAGTCCAAAAGCCCTTCGTAGAAAAGTTGATTTACCATTCTTTGAGATTTGTGATGATGTGGGCAAGATTGCAGTAGTGATTTGAAACGTTCCCATGCTTCGTGAAGCAACTCCCCATCTTGCTGGACAAAATTGGCTATTTGTCTTCTAATGTGGCCCGTTGTTTGAGCCGAGTAATACGGATTTATGAATTTATCGCTAACCATGGGCCAGTCGATCAGAGATCTCGGTTCTAATGAAAGTAGCCAAGATTTGGCTTTATCCTTCATACAGCTTGGAAAGCACACCATTTGAAGGTCTTCGTGATGAAGGCCCGGAGATGGGATCCTACTGACTTCGGCATAAAATCCCTTGAGGAAAGTTAACAGGTCATCATTGGCGAGGCCATGAAATGTCGGGAGGTTGTTGATTATATGAGGTCTCAACTCAAAATCTCTTGCAGTTCTACCCAACACAATAGTTGAACTATAGGGGCCTACTTAAGGAATTGTGAACTCTCGTTGTCTTGGTTCGCGCGCCCCTATTTGGTGCCTCTCTTGATTGTTAGGCCTCGCATAGTTTCTATCATACTCGTTCCTCTCATTGTAGTGGTTATTAGCGAGCCAGTCGTCAATCTGATCGTCTCCATGGTAAGATCTCTCAGAATAGTTATCTTGGTCGTGATGGTGGCGGTTTTTATTTCCTCCTCCTCGTTCTTCATTTTGATCCATCATATTCCGTTGAATATTCTCCCAGTACTCTCGAGGTTGTGCCGGTCCGTCGGGGTGAATTGGTTCACTTCCGTTTTGTTTCTTTGTCGTATAGGTGGGTTCCTTGGTGGTTGATTGTGGTCGTTGTTGTGAGCAGGAATTTCCAATCTTAACATCGAATTAGGAACCGGATCACAAACAAAATCGGTGGTGGCAGACGATTCGCTTTTGGATATATGAGGAGGTCTTGTTTGATTGGAACGATGAATATTATCGATGAATGGTGCAAGTTCGAGTCTAAGTGATCTTCGACCTTGCATACACTCAACAGAAAATTAAACGCATCGACTAGAGAAAGTAATTATACAAATAGACGGCTAAAAGGAAAATAAAACGAACAAATATATTTTTGAAACCTTTACTATGTTCCCCGGCAATGGCGCCAATTTTTGATTCAAGCTTTTGTGTATGCCTACTTATAAATATTTGTCAGAAATTCAATAACTTGCCCGCAAGAGAACGGGATCGCGTGTAGGTTGGAAAAGTTAACTCGAGTCGTCTCTC
>BMAC01000050.1:2575372-2590705 GCA_014905375.1 Phtheirospermum japonicum
CAGTACTAAAATAGTTAAACACAAACCACAGTACTAAAATAGCTAACATAAACCACAATACTAAAATAGTTTACTCCAACTTCAATAGCCATACTACAACAATCATCCACAACCATCATTTTTTCAAGAGGTACATGACAGACCATGAAACAACCAAAGCCACCCAAACCAATTTCTCCCTCAAATTCTTGCGACGGACTTCGGCTTCAAGTCGGTTCACACGTCTCAGCAATCCAGGAATTATATGTCGTGCTCTGTCACACATTGGAGCGTCAACCCACGAAAAATAGGTACAACCCCCAATTTCCTATAATACAAATAAAATATGAGATGTTTGATATTAAAACAAGCAATAAGAAAATAAAATTAATATGAATCAAGGTTGTGAAATGGTTATGGCTATTGGTATGACCTAATTAACACCCCTGGTCTTCTATACTTATTCCATAATCAGTATAAAATCTTTAAGTATTTTTCTAACCAATAAACAACCCAAATACGATTGTACAACTTAATCTATCAATAGCATTAAGTTCTACAAGTGATACCTGTTTTAGCAAATGCACATGATTTATATGTGTACAGATATTGGATCAATTAAACAATAAACAAGTTGAACATCCAAAATAACAATAAATCATTTTGATGATTAAACAAATTACCCTGTTTTAGGGCATAATTAGTTTTTTTTTTTTGAACAATTAGGGTTTTTTTTTAAAAATCATTTGTTGATCTTTCATCCAATCAACGACTCCCACCACATTCAACAAATTCATTTCAACAATCCTTCAACCCCACCCCCAAACTAACAGTTACTTTTTGAAAAAAATAGGGCTTTTTTTTTTAATCACAAAGCTTTAAGTATTTTTCCCCAATCCAAAATTCTCACTACATTCAAATCATCTATTGCAACAAAAATAAGACAAAATCTCAATAAGAGTTAAGTTTTCTTACCCGAAACTTGCTGCAGGTTGTGTACCTCCTACCAGGATTGAGGTCAGTCCAAGATGTTCTCTGCACGGCGTTCCTTCCGCAGTTGCAAAAGTCATCCACGATGACTTCGCCGGTCTTCTTCCACATTTTCGACGGGAACCAAATGGACAACAATGAGGGCTGAGGGCAAGATCGAATGTATATGTATATGCGGTAGTTAGAAGAAGTAATTTACTATTATATCCATGTTCTAAGAGTGAAAAGACGCATTTACCCTTCAACATACGCGTGTGTGTCACCTTCCGCCAGAAAATTCGCCGGAAAACGAACTCAGGAGGTAAAGTGCAACTTTCGTATAGTTCGGGAGGCAAGTTGCACCAAAATAAAGTTCAGAAGGTGAAGTGTAAAAACACCCTAAGTTCAGGAGGCAAATTTTTTTTTTCTCTTTCTATTATACTGCGGCATAGTATAGTAAAAAAAAAAGAGTAGCATATTAACAAGAGACGAGACTGAATTGGGAAATTTAAAGAATATATTGCGACCAGATGGGGACACCTAGGGAACCAAACATAGGTTCTTATTAGCCCTTGGAACTTAATTATTTTATTCACATGTATTAGCTAGTATATTCGTTTCATACAAGAATAATAAACTATTAGTATATAGCATGCTTTAATTCAAAGGACAACCTCCTTACAGTAAATATATATATCTATATAAAGTATCTCGAGTTATTTAACTATGTTACATTAAACTTAAGTTGATATAAAATAGTTATCGAAGATATAATATATATGAGTGAACATTTTAAATGCATACATGCGAGATGTGCACACTTTATTTTTTACATGAACAAATTTTCTAAAATCTAATATTTAAACATTGTGCATGGACGATATGCGTACATTTAAGTTTTTTTTTATTTAAAGTCATGAATCTTATACTGTTCGCCGGTCCGAAAGGTAATCTTAGTGTTAATTTACACAATTTTAAAAAAAATTGTTGGTTCACGTGTATTGTCTTTTTCATTTATGCCCATCTATGATTTAATTAATTAATTATTTATTATCTACTAGATTTTTGTTAAAACTAATATAGGTAAATAAATTAGTGTGATTTTAATATAATTAAATAGTTGTATGTATGGAAAAAAAGTAAATGAAAAAAGAAAAAAAGAAATCCATTAATAGTTAACTACTTCCTATTTTAACTAAGAATTGGCAAGTAAAAAGAACTAGTTCATTTATATTTATAATCATTAGTATATGTTGTAGGTTTAGTAAAGGAGAAAGCTCGAATACCACAAATACCATATAACGATTTAATGTTGACAAGTAGTTTTATCTAAGCGATAGAAAAATGATTTGAGTTTTGTTCTTACAAATGAAGAACTTAGAAATTATCCGAGTAAAGCACAATTTGTAAGATCGAGATAGCCAAGTGTTAAGTGTCGGGATTTGGGGTCGTAATGTATTTTAAAATCTAACCTTTTCGGTCTATCAAGTATATTGTGATTCAGTTCGCTTATAAGTCAATCACAATTGTAGTTTAACCATTCTCTCGAAGTGCATAAAACTTATAGTCCAAAAAGACGTTATATATGCACCAACAGTAGTTGAAACCTAATTAAATAAGTCCCAAAAAGTGCATAAAACTTATGTTTATCAACTCCCCAAACATAAGGGTTTATTAGTACTCGAAGAAATAAAGTAAGAAAATATTGAAACACAATTATGGACATGCAAAGGTGGTGATGATGTATTTTGCTTCAAAAGTAGCATCTTTCAAAATATAAACACAACATCATGATATGGTCAACATATCTTTAGTATATATAACTTCTAGTTTCAAAAATCAATGATCCTTACAAAATAAGTGTTTCGCACATCACATAAGTATTTGATTAGGACGTGTATATGCCCGATATGAAGTCAATGCATGCACTCTAATATAGGTTTGCAAATTAATCATCACTCCACTGTTCGGTATGTATGAATAACAAGAATCAAATAGCTTTTTTATTAAGGTTGTAATGTAGACTCTTTGGTTAAGTATGGAATATTCGGATAAAAGTGACTGTAGTCCGAACTAATGCAAAAAAATATAACAACTACCTTTGATTAAACTTCTGAAACTTTTTATAATTCTCATTAACCCAAGAACTTATATAAGTTTTGAAAGAACTTAGACTTAATGAAATAGGCTCTCAACCAAACCAAAAAATCTATCAACTTATTATATTTACGTGAAACTTCTTAAATTATTTTTAATTCACTAACTAAAAGATAAAAAGTAGCATTTAAGCATGATTTATTTTTAAACTCCCTACACCCAATCATCATTCTACCACAAAATAATAATAATAATAATAATAATAATAATAATAATAATAATAATAATAATCTCTCGAGGCCCACCCAAAAGTTAAATACTTTTATAAGACTTCTCAAGAGCATGTAATCAGCTCACGATTGTCAAAAGAATGGAAAATAAAGTTCAATGAGGCTAATTAGGTATCATTTTATTTCTAATAGTTTGTCAAAATGAAAAGCTAGAATCGGGTTTTAAAAAATTTGCCTAAATCATTTTCAAGTCAATTCATAAACTTGCAACCTTGAGAGAAAACCATAGCAAGTTCTAAAGAGACACACACAACTGATAATTCACACAAGAAATGATTGTTTTTATGATTTATTAGCCAAAAAGGTCCAAATCTCACAAGCATATCATTGTTTTACAAAAACAAAAAGATAAAGATTTTTCAGTTGGGGCATAACAACCTTGTTCAAGCATTTGTTTTATAGACAAATAAATTTTTTAAAAATCAACTCATACTTAGCACATCATCAACACAATCACAAAAGAGGTACAAATGTAATTTTATCAACATAAGATTAAATATTATTATTTATGACCCATAATCATCCACACTTTTATTTCTAATTCTAAAAGCAATTAAACGTGCAAAAAAAAAAGAGAAATAAATTGAATGTAAATAATGCAATCCTATATGAAAACATAAAAATATAATATAAAAGACCAAAGTAAGCCGCACTCCATCCCCCCAAACTTATTTGCTACTAATTAGTAATAAGTTTGAAAGAAAGCGAGTAGCTTACTTTGGTCGTGACTCACAAAATTCATGGAGAGGCGGGTTCGGCGGTATAGTCATGAAGTTGTCCATTCGCCTCATCATCCTCATCATTCTTCACATGTCTCAACGCATCTTGACTTGATACTCGTGAATCTCATCTACACGTTCTTCAAATTTATCGATCTGGTTGGAATTGTGCTCCTCCCTCTATCGGCGTCGTGAAGGTCCCACCTCATCATTATGGGCCTCAGGCCTCCATGAGCTTGTATAACTCTCAATGTTCTTACGAGTTGAGAGTCAAATTAGTTCTTTCCCGAAATTTTTTGGGTGAGGTAAGTAGTGGATTGGGGAGCGAAAAGTCATCCTTCGCTCGTTGTTGGAGCAAAGTGATCCCCATGTGGGATGATCATTCTTACTATCTTCCAGTGCTCGATGTTTAGCTCATTGTTTCCCGAGGTGACTCTCCAATGGTTGTGATGGAATCCTAATAATTCGACAATGGGTGATAAAGCAACCAATGTTAACGGGCCCTTCTTATTGTTCGATTAGGAGAGAAATTGCTCGATGAGGGCCCACATGATATTGAGCATCATTCCCGATAGCATAAATCATAATGCCAAAACTTCTTGCTTTCGCACGCCTCCATTTTCGTATCGGGCGAATATCGTTGATGACATCACCCTTTGAATGTATCAGAATATCAAGTCCCGAATCTCCGAGGCTTTAGACTTTTGTATGTGATATATTTTGCCTCTTCCCGGTCTCTCCTTGTAATATTAGCCCAAAACTCGTTCCAGTTGTATTTCACCGGCAAATATTCATAAAACCTTCATTTGAGAGGTTGAAGAGGTCCGTGATTTGGTCCAAAATGAGGTGGTGATTGTTGTTGTTCAATCGGAAAGATATCGCTACTGGATTTCTTGTCCTCCTCACCCTCTCAACCTCGAGGGTGCTCAAAAACTCTAACGTCATTCGGTGATACATTGGCCATCTTTCGCTCATGAGCCCATTGTTCCTCCCAATCCGAATAAAGAGTCGGTTCACATCATTTTCAATTCGAAGCGTTTGCATGCACATAGAGTTTGCATACTTTGTCGCTCGGACTCAAAACATGCTGAGACGATCTTATTTCTTTTGGCTCTCTAGTGAAGGTAATCATACTTTAAAATCTTCCGAATCGGTAGATGGATTCGGGATGTACTCTTATTCTTTTTATTCATATGATATTTTGAGGTAATGATAGTGGCAACGGGGTAGGTTCCTATATTTGAAGTGCTCACGAGGGATTGCCTCCTCATCAAGTGCGTTGTAAAGCCATTTCCTACAAAAATGCTTAAATTAAACTCGACTCCAAATATACTAATAATTATTCGGTTTATCCAATTCAAAAACCAAAACCGAATATCTAACACTCATATCAATCATTCTTGTCAAAATAAACTCACACTGGACTCAATAAACTCAAATAATTACTCAATCATGAAAATCATGCATAATTTGAAGTAAACTTCAAAAATCAAATTCTATTGGTCATCGTTTCAACAATTATCCCCCAAAATAGAACTACAAGGAATTCACATTCTAATGACTCAATAATCACCATATCATGCTCCACTCATTTCCAAAATTCATAAACATTTAAAAACTAAGCATGCATATCAAGTGTTCGACAAAATTTCTCAATCGAAATTCAAACTAAAGTTCAAAATTGAAGTAGATCATACACCCAATCAAACAATTTGATACTAAACTATGGTAGATGATATTTTCTGATAAAAGACTGATGATCATGGACAGGTTCTGGGCCACATTTTATAGTTCAAAACAAATTCCAACCATTTACTCTTATTCTGAACTATTTTGTAACATATTTGACCCATTATCGACCTCATTAGTGATCGCTAACCGGGTCGCTAACGGTCTTCATGATAACGACTCACAGTAGCGACCCAACTATTCACCGTTAATGGGGTTGATAGAGGTCTTCTAGGCTCCGTTGGTCCAATGGGCTCGTGGGCTTGCTCCATTCTTTGCCCAATAATCTTTTCTCTTCCTTAACTTTGGCCCAGGTCTCCATTTTTTTATACCTTAAGCTATTTTAGTCCAAAAAGCCTCCCAAAATCCTACAACAATATCATAAGAATACTAAACACGTAATAATGTCCAAATAATATAAATAAGGGTAAAAGACGTTATATATGCACATATAGTAGTTGAAACCTAACTAAATAAGTAACAAAAAATTCTTAAAATCGTGTTTAAAACTACGCGACTAATACCATCAATATCAGCAACCACACTAAACACTCAACCACTCAACCTCTTCGATATTTAATTAATTTCTCTCTCCTCCACTTACCCAATATTCCTTTCAACTCAACCTTTTTATTTTTATTTTTTTTGTGTGTGGTTTATCAATGACCACTCAACCACAATATTATATTAAATTATTTTGTTGTTAATTATAATAAATCTAAAAATTGAAAATTGAAAAAACACAAGTTAATAAAAAATAAAAAAATATAACAAGATTCAACTAAACAAACCAAGAAAAAAAATAAGAAAGTTAATTGCTTGAGAAAAAAATTATATTATAAAACATTTTTGCAAAGAAATTAAAAAAAAAAAAACAAGTAACCGATATCGGGAACTCACAATTTTAGTTTTTTTAGTATTAAAATTTTAACTTTTAAGATAAAGTAACTAAAATTAGTTTATACATATTATCGAACAAATTAGAAATACAAAAAAAGTATATATACCTATAAATATCCAAATGAGAAGGGGACAAGTGTCTCATTCCCATTAAATACTAAATCAGAATAGGTTGTATCTTCATGGTCTGTGGTCGGCCCAAAAAATCCAACATCAACTAATTCTTTTTTTTTTTTTTAATTATTTACCCACATGGAGATCGATTACTTCTCCGTGTGAGCGCTGATATTGATAGTCTAATTATCAGAACGGGTTGCAACCTAGAGTATAAACTTAGGGAATGTTTATAAATTCAAAAACTGATCTTACTTATGAAACTCATCGTTTCATATTATTGCTTCAAGTCAAAAACTTGTACTTACACTCTTGTGCTTGACCTAAGAATATAATTTCTTTTTCGGTTTCTAACGTGTCTTGATGTTTCTTCTACTTGCAGCTTAATATTTTGTTTAAGAGCTGGTGAATCTTGGGATAGTTCACATTATGGTTGCTTGAGTAAGGACTCAAATTTGTATTACTCTTCCGGTGAAGGTGAAGACGATTGTTAGTTTAAAGAGTTTATAAGCTCTTTGTATTTAAATAAGTCTTATTTATTGTATGAGATTATTTCTTATCCCATATGCTACTATTAAAAGTGTTCCAAACAAGATCATGGAGTTTTTTATTTTATTCTTCTCTTAACCCTTTTATTTTATTTTTTTAAAAACTACACTATTATGTCATTATTATGTTAAAAAAATCTTTTTTACTTTCATCATGTTATTAATTATTACTTGAATATTTGGACTTATTGTATTATTGAGTAATGATTTATTTATTTATTTTATTATTATTATTATATTAGTTTGACACTATAAATTGGCCTACAATAGAAATAAAAAAAATTTCTCTCTGGGTGCGTTATAAATTGGCCTACAATAAATAAATTATTTATTTATTTATGTTATTACAAAAATTATTGTGCAATTATTGAAAACTTGAATATAACTAACTATAATTAGATCTATAATACTAAAATTCTATATAAGAATAATAAAAAATAACATAAATTTTATTATTATAAATATTACTGCCCTGGGTGCGCTGAAAACGATACCAATATTCAACAACTTATACACCATCCTGAATTACGTGGTTCACAAACTAAGTTGCACTGACTCGATTACGGATTCAGGACACGACACGAACAAAGGGTCACGTTTATTTTAAGAAAGACACGACTCGACTCGAACACGTTTATACTATAAATAATTTTTAATATATTTATTTCCTATAAATATTAAAAAATTCTTTTATTATTTTCAATTAATCATATAAAATAAATGACAAACTCATTCACAACAAGTGATGAATCTCAAGTAAAACGAAAAAAAAGATAAAAAATTAAAAACCTGAGAAAAATAATAAATAAGTAAAACAGAAAAACGTGTTGGAGATGTGTCTGGGTCGTGTTCCTGCATGTCCTTTCGTGTCCCACATTATCCAAACCATGTCCACTATCAAAAAAATAAATAAAAAAAGAGAAAAATAAATTAGGGCATACGCCCGACAATGTTGGGCATGTACCTAGTAAGATAATCATGTTACATTGCGTGTTCAAATCTAAAAAAATAAATAGACATTCTTTTTCTTATTTGTTAGCGGATTAAATCCAAGATTTTAGAATCTTAGGATTCGATTTTAAAAGTGTAAATGAATAGTAAAACTCTGTAGGTAAACATGTATTAATAATTGTTGTGATATTAATATATTTTAATAGGTTTAAAGATTACTGTAATACCACAAATAGTCTTAGGACTCATTTAGCCTTGTTGATGTTATATTATGTATCTACGAATGTCCAAAACTTGCCAGAATAAATATAACCTTATGACTCATTTATCCTTGTAGATGAATCGCGTGATAAGTCAAAAAGAGAGCAAATGGCCATTTTGTTAAGATTTGTTGACAAGAAAGGTATTATCCTGGAACATTTCTTTGATGTAGTTCATGTGGAGGATACAAAAGCATCTAATTTGAATAAAGAGATCTACAATATCCTTTCTCATAACAATCTTAGCTTGCAAGATATGCATGGATAAAGATATGATGGTGCTAGTACTATGCAAGAAGAATGGAATGGTTTATAGGCTCTTTTTCAAAAGGAGTCTATATGCATATTATGTAAATTGCTTTGCGCATAAATTATAATTAGTATTAGTAGCAATTGCGCAGAGTGTTATGCATATTGAGAACTTCATTTCACAGCTACTTGTTATTTTGAATCTAATGGACTCGTCTTCAAAACGCCATGATCAACTACACATTGCTCGTGCTATCTTGAGGAGTTGGCATCCGCTAATGAATTGAGAACCGGAAGTGGAAAAAACAAATTGAGAATATACAACGTACGGGGATACACGATAAGGCTCTCACCTAAGGTCCTTGTTCAATGTACTTCATTTTTTTGGTCCTATTTTTCTTTTTTTAAGTGAGATTTTCAACGACAAGGGTAGCGTATCTGCCAAAGCAGCGATCGATGGAGCTTATGATTTGATGACATCACTTTACTTTGTTTTCATATTGCATTTCATGATTGAGTTATTAGGAATGACTGATGATCTTTGTAAGATTCTACAATACCAATCCTAGAATATTATATTCCAATAGATGAAGTTAGTATTACAAAACAACTTGTTTAGAAGTTTAGAGAGGATGGATGACATCAACTTTTTGATAAAGTGATTTTTATTTTTATTCCGTGGAACAAAAAATATTGAAGGCCTAGACATGGATGTTATTCATCGAACAAGTAGAGGTCGAATCCATAAAAATGATTTTGTTTCATTCTAACATCATTATCAGATTGATATTTTCAACAATAAAATTGAATCTATATTACATGAGTTGAACTACCGATTTAATGCAAAGGCGACTGAACTGCTCAGTTTCAGTGCAGATTTAGATCCAAAGGATGGGTACAAGTCATTCAATATTGATGATATATAACAAACTTTGTTGAGAATTTTTATCCGAATGATTTCACCAATCATATAAAGTATCAGTTGAAACTTTTTGAACTAGATATTTGTCAAGCTCCTATGTTTTAAAATCTAATCTACACTTTCAAAGTTGTGTCAACGACTATCAGAAACAGGAACTTATTATCTTGTGAACAAATTGATTAGACTTATTTTAACTCTTACTGTTTCCACTTAAACATCAGAGTGTGCATTTTCTACCATGAATTTTGTTAAGACAAGATTTAGAAATAAGATGGAAGATGAATTTCTGGCTAGTTCACTGATAGTGTGCATTGAGAAAGAGATTGGCCTAAGTTTTGATGTTGACTCAATCATTGATGAGTTCGAAGGTACGAAAAATGTCGAGTACAATTTATGAAAGCTAGATTTAATAAATAAGGTTAGCAGTAATGTTTCTATATACTGTGCAGCACTTACAGTTTATATATAACACATTACGTACATTGCAATATTATTCTTAATTATTTCTCATCTTTTATCATCTTTATTTGTAGACTTTATTTTTATGGGATTTCGAGCAGTTGACTGAGTATTGGATACTTATAATATTTTGGTGATTTGATTTTTAGGTAATATAATATTTAGATTCATTTATGGCCACGATATAAATATTTGACTAAATATGAAATCTAAAAATTATTAAATACAAATTAATAAAATGAGTAAGCAAATAAAATCTAAATATTATTGAAGTGAATGTTAAAGGGTCTGTTTGGACTAACATTTGTTAGGATTTTGAATCCTAGTATTCAGAATCTTCAGGTATTCACGTATATGTAAATAGTAAGAAAAGTAGATGATAATGTATTATTATATTGTATTTGATGTCAAATCATGTGTGAAAAGTAAATGATGTTGGATTATAATATTGTATTTAGTAGTATTTAATTATTTAGCTGTAAGAAATTGTTGGATGCGTACTTTATTTTTGGGTCTTCAAACAAACGAGTATTTGGTATTCGTAATAACGGATCCAGTATTTCGAATGCTAGGTCAAACAGGTCCTAAAGACTTTATTTCAAATCTTTGTCAACCATCTTATCCGAAGAGATATATCTTGCTCACCCACATTTAACTTGGTAACTTAAAGTATCTCCAACTCAATAGTGTTAATTGTACTTACGTGGCAAAAAATATTGACATTTTACAAAATAAATAAATAATCCAATGCACCAATCTTAGAGCTATATATATATATATATATATATATATATATTTGTGTGTGTGTGAGTGGAAATTATTATTTTATTTAAAAAATAAAGAGGGAGAGAGTGAGAGAGAAATAATATGATTAGATGGTAAGATTTAAATTAATGGTAAACATTGTCGAGAGCAAGTCTAAAATCTAAAATTTGACATTACTCTTGATAATATCTAGCATTTAATGTGTCACACATGTCGGTTTTTTTATTTTCAACATTATTGTATTTGAGATGCTTTTAACTTACATTCCCTAACACTTTTTATTTCTCTCTTGATGAATCAACACCCCATTAATACAAAGACATTTTCATATCAGTTTTTTTTAAAAAGAATTATTTAAATTATAAACTTAGAAAAGAAATAATAATAATAAAAGACAAGGGTGTTTTCTTTTTTTTTGACAGAAAAAGTTCTAAACAAATGAAAAACATATCATCACTACTTTCTTCCATATCTTGTTATTAACAAAAGGATATATTTAAACTAGTCGAACTAAATAAATTTACAAAAAATAAATACAATATTGAGAAAAACAGGGGGTCACTAAAAAAATAGGACCTTACCGAGGGGAAAACCCCGAGATAATAAGCAAAAATCCCTCGGCAATCAATTTATCGAGGGAAAAAGCGAGGGCAACTTCCCTTTGGAAAAATCTTCCTCGATATTTACTAATGGAAAATATGCCTTCGGTAAATATTTTGAGAGGATTAACAAAGGTTTATTTCTTCGGTGAATCTCGGGGACTTGAATCTGATTGCCTTCAGTAAAACCAAGGGCATTATTGCCCTCGAAAAAATTGAGTGCAGATCTCAACCCGATGACGTCAAGATAAACAAGTTCAGGGTCAACCTCGTTATCCGAGTCCTGTGAAGAAGTACGTGCCTCATTCAGACATCGCTCGCACTCCTCCTAAATTACAACTCGTTAATAAATTCTACATTAAAACCAAAAAACAAGTTAAGTTATAATAACTATTTAACATAAAAAGAGACTCACAATAGTATTACTTTATCTCATATCGACCCACGTGTTGTCATCCTTCTTGTGCATACGTACAAAAACCTGGTACGCAGTGGTCGGCTCACCCGTCTCCCGCTCCTATATCCAAATGAAATTATAAGATAATTGGCATTGAATAAACAAATAACTAATGTATTATGGTCTAAAATTACTTACCATATCATAAGAATAATCGATTGTAGATATAGACCCATCTAGTGTGCTTTGACATCCCATTACCTGGACTAGCAGGCTCGCTCCGCCTATTGGCACTGCACTATTTGAACCTCCTCTTGATCTCGTGTTTATCCCACTCAACATTCCATTCCCTAGTTGAGATGCATGATATATAAAATTTAAATCATTTGTAATAATAAAAAAATCATTTAGCTCTAGACCCCCTCGTCAACGATCCTTGACGGCTGACCATTCTGATCATGAAACTACTTATACTTATTAAGACGCTTCACATACTTGTCCCTCATCGTGCAAGAAAATGTCACCTAAATGATCAATACCAATGCCCACATAATTATCATCAAATTTAGATAAATAATTAGGTGACTCCATATCTAATCAAACTAGACTGGATCTGCGTCCATGACCCCTCGGCATCTAATAAAAGTAAATATAATATGAGCATTTTATAAAATACCAGTATATATTAACCATTTTAATAGATCTAAATATAAATCAATTAGTTAAAATAAGAGCGTTTTACAATATGAACATTTTACACATATTTCAACCAAAACGACTTCCTTTTAAACTAATCATCTGTACCAACACTTTCACTATTAAATTTATCCCCAAACTCATCTTCGTATGTGTCTTGATCTGTATCTTGATCGGTGAGTAACTCTTCTTCTGTATCATCATCTACCTTGTCACCAAGATCATGCACATCATTATCAGTGGGTTCATGCAACTGGAAATTGACATCATCCAATTGTATTGGATTGTGTATATCTACAGCTTCTTCTTTAAGTAATTTCTCTGGTAGAGGCTCGATAAACACAATATTTGATCTCGCCTTGATTTTACATGTTCCCCACCGGTCCAACTTGTCTCGTTTCAAACTTAGGTACGCACAATAGTATACTTGTACAACCTAGGTAGCAAGTACAAAAGGTTCATATCGATTGAATCTATGCTTATGATTAATATCTACAAGCTTATAATGTGGAGAAAATTTTGTGCATGTAGGAGTTAGATAAAATCAGTCGCACTTGAAAAATAGTGTATTTTTTCTCCATTTGCCTGGTGTATTCGAGCTGCACAATTCAGGCCCGTGGCCCGAGGCTCGCGGCTTGAGTTCCGCGTCCATACTCGCGATTTTTCGCGCATGTGGTTTGTGGTTCGTGGTTCGTGGTTTTATAGTCTAGCTGGGCCTGGGCTTTAGTTTTGGACCAGTTCCAGAATATTCCAGTCTTTCTTGGAGAGAAAGAATAGGAATTAGACTTGTATAAGGAATCCTAATTCCTGCGATTTCCTACCTTAATTATGATCCTTTTACAACTATAAATACCCCCCTCCTACAGTGTATTTCAGCATCCGAAAATCATAAAGTATCTCATAATCATCCTACTTGCCTCACGCATCATATAGTTTGCAATTAGGATTTTGCTCAGTTGTCTGCCCAGTTCTCGTTCGCCAGGGTGCTGGTTCGACTGCTCCGTCCAGCTCCGTTCGTCGTTGTATCTTGGGAGGTTCATTGCTATTCAACCGCGAGCACGTAGTCCGGGGTAATAAGAAACTTAAAGAGAGAGTTCGCTCGCCTCGACGGTTCTAATTTGATTTAATTTTCTGTTCTTGCTATTTGTTATTATTCTATTAATTCGAATTATCCCTGCTGTAATCCCGTGGTTTTATTGCTGTAACCCAATAGCTTAAGATTCTTATTTGTAATTTGAATTAATGGATACCACGTCTGCAACGAACAATACGACGCTGCCTGCTTCAACCTCTTCGACTACGCTCGCCATGACTAATGGGACTGCGCCTGCGAACACAAGCTCCTCGATGCCCTCTTTCAGCACCGGTCCGTCCGGCCCATTTGTTGGTGGTCCCTCGCAGTCTGCACCACTCACTTTTGGTCCTGGTTCTGGCCCATTACCGTTCGGTTCTGCGATTCCTGCCTCCGTTGCTGCACATGCCGAACGTCCTGAGAAGTTTAATGGTCATAACTTTAAAACTTGGCAACAAAAAATGGGTTTTTATTTAACCACTTTGAATTTGTCTCGATTTCTGATCGAGGATGCACCTGTTGTGAGTGCCGAAGATACGAGTTTTGATCGTAGAGTCGCCCTTGATGCGTGGACACAAGGGGACTATCTATGCAGGCATTATGTCCTTAATGGATTGGACAATGCTCTGTATGGGGTCTATAGTTCGGTCAAGAGTACCGCTAGAGAACTATGGACGTCCTTGGAAAATAAGTACAAGGTGGATGACGTCGGCACTAAGAAGTTTATTGTCGGACGGTTCTTGGAGTTTGTCATGGTTGATTCGAAAACTGTGATGAGTCAGCTCTAAGAGTTGCAAATGATTTTGCAAAGTATACATGCTGAAGGCATGCAAGTGTGCGAAACCTTCCAAGTGATGTCTATTGTTGAGAAGCTACCACCGAGTTGGAGAGATTTCAAGAACTATCTCAAGCACAAGTCAAAGCAAATGTCTTTGGAGAAGCTTATAGTGAAGCTACGTGTCGAGGAAGGAAATAGACAATCCGCGACGAAGTACGGCAAGACCTCAATGATGGAGGCAAAAGCTCACTTGGCAGAAGCTGATTCTGGGAAAAAGCGCAAGCACCAAGGCCAAGGCAAAGGCAAGGTGAATCAGAAGAAGGCCAAGAGGTTCGAAGGCAACTGCTACAACTGTGGTAAGCCTGGACACACAAAGAAAGAGTGCCGAAAACCACGCAAGGACAATCGGAATGCAGTCAACGTCATCACTGAAGAGATGTCCGAGCTAGATCTTTGCGCGGTTGTTATGGAGGCTAACTTGGTAGACAATTCAAGAGAGTGGTTCATAGACACTGGAGCCACTTGTCACGTTTGCTTTGATCGAGAGGTATTTTCTGATTATATCCCTATTTCTGAAAGGAGTCTCCATATGGGTAATTCATCGACTGCTGAAGTTGCTGGAATTGGAAAGGTGCTGCTGAAGATGACGTCTGGTCTGGAATTGACTTTGAAGGATGTGCTGCATGTTCCTGATATTAGGAAGAATCTTGTTTCTGGGTCCCTGCTTGTCCAGCATGGGTTTAGACTAGTGTTTGAGTCTGGTCAAGTTGTTCTCACTAAGAGTGGAAAGTTTCTAGCTAAAGGTCACCTCGAGAAGGGACTCTTTAAGTTGAATGTAATG
>BMAC01000050.1:2593774-2697873 GCA_014905375.1 Phtheirospermum japonicum
TCATCCTACTTGCCTCACGCATCATATAGTTTGCAATTAGGATTTTGCTCAGTTGTCTGCCCAGTTCTCGTTCGCCAGGGTGCTGGTTCGACTGCTCCGTCCAGCTCCGTTCGTCGTTGTATCTTGGGAGGTTCATTGCTATTCAACCGCGAGCACGTAGTCCGGGGCAATAAGAATCTTAAGGAGAGAGTTCGCTCGCCTCGACGGTTCTAATTTGATTTAATTTTCTGTTCTTGCTATTTGTTATTATTCTATTAATTCGAATTATCCCTGCTGTAATCCCGTGGTTTTATTGCTGTAACCCAATAGAACGGGCCGGACGGACCGGTGCTGAAACTCAGCTAGACTATAGAGAACCACGAACCACGAACCACATGCGCGAAAAATCGCGAGTATGGACGCGGAACGCGAGCCGCGAGCCACGGGCCACGGGCCCGAGCCCGAGCCCGAGCCGAGCCGACCGGGCGGGCGGGTGGTGGCGCGCGTGTGGGGGGTTCCCCACCCCACTCAACTTGTAACCAATCCCCATTTCACTTCATTTAATAAAGCCCTCTCTTAAATGGGTCTCCTTCCTATGTGGGGACTTTCCATATACCAAATGGAAATCCCACTCCCTTTTCAACTTCCATATTTACTTATTAAATGTCCAACTTTGAACATTGATTACTCACTCATCCCAACATGGATTTGTGAAAGTAAATATACCACGTTCATCTACTCACAACGTAGATTAAGAATATGAAGCTCGTTTTCGAAAATAACGAACTTACCACATTTGGAATAATGGACCAAAGTTACCAAAAATAACCTTCCAAATATCCAAATCCCCAACAATCCCCCACATGAGTGTAGATCAATTAATCATCCTACTTGCCTCACGCATCATATAGTTTGCAATTAGGATTTTGCTCAGTTGTCTGCCCAGTTCTCGTTCGCCAGGGTGCTGGTTCGACTGCTCCGTCCAGCTCCGTTCGTCGTTGTATCTTGGGAGGTTCATTGCTATTCAACCGCGAGCACGTAGTCCGGGGCAATAAGAATCTTAAGGAGAGAGTTCGCTCGCCTCGACGGTTCTAATTTGATTTAATTTTCTGTTCTTGCTATTTGTTATTATTGTATTAATTCAAATTATTCCTGCTGTAATCCCGTGATTTTATTGCTGTAACCCAATATTTGGAACGCCTTAACCCACGAGCGCCTCGAGTTGCCCCAACGGAGTTCCAAATGGCTCGCTGTCGGTCTCGGGTACGATTGCGCCGCAGATGATTACAAAGCCGTGGCCATAGTTCGTCAGACGCGCGTGGCCGTCGTCGTCAAAAGACCGTGTATCAGACTCATGTTTACAGCCTCAGGTCGGGCTCGTGGAGGAGGATTGGTGATTTCTCGTGTGTTCCTAATTGGGGAACGAAACGCTTCGGTCCCGGTGTTTTTCTGAGTGGAGCTTTGCACTGGATATTAAGTTGGGATAATAATAATAAAAAGATAATCGCGTTGTGCGAGCTGAAACTGCCCCTGTTACATGAAATAGACGACGACGATGAACTTGAGTTAGACGTGTTGGGTGGGTGTTTAACTGTGATTGACTATTGGACGAATGACTACTTGTTTAGGCACTTTGATGTGTTTTATGGAGTAGTAGAAGATTCATGGACCAAGTTGTTCTCCTTACGCCACCACGACACGAAGAACAAAATGCAAGTTTTTCTGCAAGATGATAAGAAAATATATATATTTGACCTTGAGAATAATTCTGCAAAGATGGTTGCAATTCATGGCATCTCTGGAGTTTTAGACGCGCGTGTTTTTCATGGAAGCATATTTCGGCTCCATGATAATTGTGGTGGTATTGGTGGACGTGTCAATCGAAACAAGTACAAGGAAGATGAAGATGGCTGATACAGAGTGAGACAATCTAAAACTACTCTTTGCTGTATGTTTATGTTGTCTTTAATATTGTGTGTGTATATATATTTATGTGTGAATATATAAATTGGTTTCATAGGAGAATTAATTGGGAAATCAATAGAATATATTTTGTGTTGTGATTCTGCTGCGAATAACCTTACTTATGAACTTCAACATTTCATATTTTGCTAACTCTTGTGCTTGTGGCTGTGTTACTAATGGCTAATAATCACATTTTTCCCACCTAGTCCTCTTTATCGTTAGCACGCTTTCGTTGCTCTTCCAACATGGCATTGCGGGCAATGACTCTCTGTTCCAACCACTTGATGATGTCGGAAAAAACGGTATCAAGGTTTTCCGGTAGCTCACCGTAGGACAAAGAATGCCACATTTGTGGGTACAATTGGTAGGTCTTGTCCACGGAGCGAGCAGATTCATACAAGGTTTTGCTCACAGATGGATCTGTCACCTTATCATCTTCTCCATGCAAAACAATGAATGGCAAGGATACCTGTTGGACAATATAAATGTCATAAATGGGTAAAAGATTAATTAGACTTTTTTTTAAAAAATATTTCGTTGTAGTACTTAGTTATTTCTTTTAAAAAAAATTATATTCCAGATGAATATAACAAAACGAATATGAAATTCAAAAGAAATAAATAAACTAAATTAGTTAAAACGTGTCCAAATCCCACCTCATGGAGTCTTTTCTCCAAATCCAGGCTTGCATTATACAGTTGGTAGCTAGTTTGCAAACGCGGTCGGCCTTTGTATGTGTATGGATTGGATCTAACCTATGACCATTTTCATTTGCATTAAATTAAACATAAATCTAATCAATAAATACATATACAACTTGAGAAAGAGAGTGACACTCAAATTAAGAACCGGCTCAAAATAAAATAGTTCGACAGCCTGATATATACCCTTTTTTTTCTCCAACAAAAACGTAATTTAAAGTTATTAGGTAAAATTGATTGTTACCTCTTGTCTTATTTGGGGGTCCCTGAAGGCATTGTCAACTATGTCTGGAGTGGGTGTAAGTTTCCATGTGGGGATAATTCGAGCCAAAGAAGTCAAAAATTTTATGACCATTGGATTCGGTTTCATCTCATCAGCAATCTGCATTATAATATAATTATTTATTAGATCGAGAGAGATAAAAAAAAAAAAATAAAAAAATAAAAAAATTACATCATCTTCAAATTTTGATTTCTCTAAAAATAATGTAAGTATAAAAAATATTATTTCATAAAATTTGATAATCATATATTGTTTCTGAATTTATCTCACGAAGTGCAATTTACTTATATCTAAGTATATATGTGTGTATTTCATCCGCTAACTCTTTATAAATATTTTAATATCGACCCAGTTCTATAGAAAAATTCAGCTACTAATTTGTGGTCTTCTGTTGCAATACTAAAAATACATTTAAGCTAATAAATAAATAATTTATTTATTTATTGAAAAAGATTCGTCACCTTACACATGGGTGCGACCAGGATGGCCCCGTCCCAGTAATCTGGCTTCTTCCTGTGTAATCGAAGGGCCATGGCCCCGCCCATTGATTCTCCCATTATAATTCTCATCTTGTTCCTGTTCTCACTCCTTCCTGAATTCCAGTCAAAACTAATAATTTACTCCGACTAAAGAAAGGGAAAAAGAAAAAAGTCAACACAAATGTCCTATTCATAAGCCAACTACTTAGGAGTTCGTTAAGCCATTGTTTAGTTCTTGTGTATCCCAAAATTTTTTGAACACCAAGGACAACAACATAGTATAGTACAAGTCAAGCTTGCTCAATTAATCGAGTTTGTTTCGATCATTTGACCAAATCAAGTTTGAACAAACTTAATTAGTTTAGTTGATTACAATGGAGCTCAATTGTTTTGATATATTTTATTTTATTTTTTTTGCTAATCAAGTCCAGCTCGAGCCGAGCTTTTGTTTATATCAATCAAACACATAAGTTACAAGAGTGCCATGAACAACAAGCCTATTGTTCGTCTCGCCTAATACACAGATGCTATAAATTTTGTATGTATATATTAACTTTATGTGTGATGTGCTTGATTGGATTGCACGATCCCGGAACGCATTTAGGGCTTTGCAGGCGGTTTCGATAAGATTTTTTGGTGCCCAATTAGGTCGAGCATATATCAATTAAGTGTACTATTCTATTGTTTAGAATAATACTTCCTTTAAAATTAAATTTTTTTTTTTTGGTCAATTTTATAGAACTCTTCGGTAATCACGTTATTTTCGGAGAGCAAATAGTTATAAAATTAAAAAAGAAAAATGTAATAAAATATTACCAGAAATGTTGGTGAAATGTTCGGAGAGGTCATCAACAAGATCATCAAAGCTGGGGATTAGACCCTGTAGACCAGATGATTTTCCATGGCCTTCGCAGTCAATGCCATGAACCTCGTATCCTGCCTTAACCAATCGAGACGCACAACCTGTTCGAATAAATTAATTATTTAATCAAAGCGGATTTCAGATTTTGAGCCCTCAAACACAATTTATTTATTTATTTTAAAATAGGTGATTTTTCACGAGTAAGAATACATAATGGCTGACCTCTCATAGAAACGCTACACTCCATGGCATATCCATGGCACAAGAAAATCAAAGCTTTTGGCTCGTCGTCATGTGCAGGCGACCATCTGCACGTAAAAAGCTTCACTCCCCGCGAATTTATTATGTATTCCTGTTACAGTTACGATCGTATCATTGGAAGTATGAAAAAATGATGTATCATTCTTGATAGAATTCAAGGACTTCTATTATGGATTAACATTAAAATTATTACAAGGGAGGGGGAAAAAAATAAGGACATGTTTAATTAGTACCTCTTCATATTTGGCATCGCTTATATGATTCTCCTGAAAAAAGAAAAGAAAATAAAAAAAAATTCATTACATAAATAATTTTCAGGCAAAAAAAATAAAAAATTAAGGCTTCAAAACGAAAAGGCGAATGATTGGCTGATCGATACATTTTTATTGACCACCCAAAAAGAAAAAATTATAACGAACACATAAATATACGTTTCTACGTACCATAGGAAGTGATATTGGATATTGAGAGAGAGAGAATTTTAAAGATGAGCAAGAAGGAGAAGTAAATTAGATAGTTGTTAAAGGTGCAAAGATTGTTTTAGTGCAAGAACTGAAAGATACAAAAGTAGGGCAGATAAAGTAGAGTTATAAGCTGAAAATTGGACTTTTGGGGAGAAAAATCAGGTTATTTATAGACATATGGAGCCATGAAAATGTTTGATTTTGGCGACCAAATCGGCCGACTAAACCCACACTTAACTTCAATTTTTTTTTCTCTCTTTTTTATTTTAATTAGACTTTCTTTTAACTTGGTTACGATTAATCATAATTGATCATTGAAAGTTTCGTTTTAACTCAACTCGCTAATATAATAAATCGAGTTTTTTTCATTCAAGAAATATGAATTGACACGGTATTAATAAAAACTAACAAATATGTTTAATAATATCAAGATATTCGAGTTCGATGCATATACAGCTCGATTAAAATTTATTCGACCTCAATTCAATTTTAAATATAACATCTATAACATTATTTCGTGAAACTCAATGAAAATCAAAAAAGGTTGAGCACAACCATGTTCAGCTTTACTCGATTTGTTGACACGTCTAGTGATGTAGTCCTTTGTTTTTCTTGATTAGTAATGTGTGTGTGTTTTCCCACTTAGATTAATTTGATTTTGCAAAATTTTCTTCTATATGATTCAAATGGTTAGTAATTGAATGTAAATCATAACGAATGATTGAAAGAGTTGGGACAATGTGGATTAGTTTAATAGTAATTAAGAGCACTTACATTTATATTTATTTTTTACTATTTAAATGCACAATTTCAAATTCAAAACAATATGGATCATTTATTTAAATGGAAATTAAAGGTGATCTCACCCCATTCATTTAATATATTGAATGACATTAACACACGTATTGTGGGCTGTCAATTTATTGTGTAATTATTTAATATAAAAAATATAAATAAAGTTAAACGAGTGCAATATGAAACCCACACATAATGAATTTGAAAATATATTTAAATAAAAAGATGTTAGTAAAATGTTGATTTGGAAATAACGGGGAGAAGGGTGATAATTATCTCACCTATATACTACTAAATGAAAAGATTCATATCATACGTGTTTATTTAGTAAGTTTCGGGATGATGTGTAATGTTTCGGTGGTTCAAATGCTTACTTAGCAAATTTTGGATGTTCGAAGACTTTCTAGGATTCTAATATTTACCTAATTTATTATATTTGCTTTTATTATATTTTGTCTAACTTAATCTGTTCCTTTTTGTATATTTACCTAATTTGATATTCATTTGATTATATTTTGTCTAATTCAATATTTTCCTTTCTTCTAATATATATATATATATATATATATATATATATATATATATATATATATATATATATATAAGAAGTTAGATATAATTAGAAAAGAAAATTCAAATTACTTATATTATTTAAAGGAAGTAAGATAATGTTAATTACAAAAAAATACTTAATTATTTATTAATAATCTAAATATGTTGTATTTTGAATAAAAGTTAAACTATTTTTATTCTTAGCAATTAAAATATATAATATAATCAAATTACGAGTTACTTGCAATAATCAAAGTATGTAGCTAAATATTATTAAAGAATTCAATTTATAAAAATATAAATTTGTATAATAATAATTAATATATATTAATTAAATACCACTACAATACGATACAAGTTGAAAATATGACATCTTTTAAATTTTCTCTAAGTATGTAATTAGGAATAATTATATAATATAATTTAAATATTAAAATATAAAATTTTTAATAATAATTAATTAATAGAATTAGACTCGGGTTGAGCATGTGTAAGTATGTAAATATGAAATTATTAATGAATTTAATTTAAATATTAAAATAAAAAAAGTATTTAACAAAAACAAATGGTAAATAGTAACTAACCGTCCGTACAAGACACGAGCTACGATATCTTTTAAAACTTTATAATCTATAAATTTAAAAACTCAATAATAATAAAAAATATTATATTTATTATAGATTATAAAAACTCAATAATAATAAAAAATATTATATTTATTTTTTAATAAATCACGTACGATGCACTTGTGTTAAACAAGTATATAAATAAATAAACAAATATGGATACTTTGAAAGCATCCAATACCAATACCTATAGCTAAGATCCTGATTTCGAACCTTCCGAGGACAGGTTTGGAATTTTTCTTTTGTCATTTCTCGTGTAAAGGCGGTTTATAAGGATTGAAAGAATTGTAGTTGAATAAGGAAATTAATTTCCATAAAGGAATATAAGACTAATCTAATTATCTTTATTATAATTCTAATTGATGTAGATGATCATCACCTAATCTGGGTAGACGAGTTCATGGAAAGATGCTAGTCGAATTTTAAGGAGAGATTGCTGGTGCCTGGTTGGTCCTAATTAAGATAAATATATTTTGCTGTTATTTGGGGATATTTTTAAAATAAATTGTGTTTTTAGGTGGTTTAAAAAGCGGGTTGTGTTTTTAGGTTGATTAAGCGCGTTTCTGAAATTTTTAATTTTTTTTAATATAGCCAGTGCTATACGCATATAATTCATCGTCATTTTCATGGGATTTTTCCCAGCTAAGAGAAAATAAAAAAGTGAATGGCAACAAAGGTGATTGATTGTTAAAAGGTGAACTCATCTTGTGAACTCAGAACAGTGCATTGTTAATTGAAATAATTAAAAAAAATTATGTGGTAAAATAAGTTGCATTGTTCTAAAAATCGGCCCAGGCGGCCGCCTAGGCGCCGCTTAGGCGCTCGGCGCCCTCGAACCGCCCACGATTTTTGAAAATCGGGCAGAAAAATCGCCGGAGGAATTCGGTGCCGCCTAGGCGCCCTCGGCGCCTAGGCGCCAGGCAGTCCATTTTTTTATTTTTTATTTATCCAAGACGACGTCGTTTTGGTTTTAAATTCTTTTAAAGCCAATTCAATTGTTATCGGGTAAGAATTGAGACAGAATAGAACAGAAATAGATTGAGAACTCTTGCCCTTATTTAGTTATTTTGATTTTATAATGTGTGCTATGGATTTATATTGTTTTGAACTTTGAATTGAACAATAGTTTTGAACTTGTGATCATTACTTTTAGTTTTGAATTGTCATATACTTTATTGTGTAGCAGGTAGTATGTTGAACTATTAAATGTTGGATGTAATGTTGTAAATTATGGTATTTATTCTCGAATTCTAGGCCCCGCCTAGGCGCCCTAGGCGCTAGGCGCTGGTTTGGCGCCTAGCGGCCGCCTAGCGATTTTTAGAACACTGATAAGTTGTAGACAATGTTTAAAATATCATCTATGTCTAAATGGTGTGCTAAACATTATCTATTTGACATGTTTTTTAATCTTTTGATCATGTTATATTAATTAATTATGTCTTTCCTTTCTTTAATCAATTATTTCATACAATCCACATTTATCATTGGAGATGTTGAAGTAGAAGTAGAAAAGTGTAAACGTAAAGTAGAAAAAGTACGAGACAAAAAGAGAGGCGGAGGAAGATTAGGGTTCTCATTAATCAAGGGTCCATTTATATAGGGTACCAATTATACAGTTCCCTAATTACATAATGATAATGAATACCTAAATTACCCTTATACTTAACTTGTTGATATAGACACACTAAATGTGTAATTCCTTTAACACTCCCCCTTGTGTCGAGTCAACAAGTAAGATGGTGCATGAGTAGTTGCCTCATTAAAAACCTTTGCCAAGTCAAAGGGTGAAATGGTGTTTCATTGTTGGCTCGTTAAAACCTTGCCAAGTAACAAAATCCAATGGGAAAAATAAAACTTGGTCTAAGGAAAAAGAGTACAATATACCTATGTTGAGACTCCCCCTAAAGTTTACACCCTTCTCTGATATGTACATTTATCAAGAGAACTTTGAAAGTATCCACTTCCTCAATTTATTTGATTCTTGAGAAAGTTCATAATTGTTGGTTGTAAAAGAGTTGTGGTGATATTACTCGTATTATCACATTTTCTTCAGTGATAGAGTTCAAACCACTATGATCATAACATTTATCGTAGATACTCACAAACTACTATATGTATGATAATGATCTCTTTACATGGATCAAATGAGTAACCAACATCAACGATACTATTTGGTGTTTCATAGTAGGAAGTAAACTCAACATTTTGTATAGGGATAACAAAACCATCTGCAGTCCCAATTATATTTATGAATGGGAAAATTAAACTCCCGTCAATGGTTTCTTTTAGGTATTAAATTATATTTTGATTTCATTCCAGTGACATTGCGCTTTCTTGAGTTAAATCAAGATAACAATTTTGAGAGAGTAATATTTGGTCAAGTGTATTAGTAATGTTACAATAATACGCATATTGTACGTAAGTAGAGAATTTCAACTCCCACCAGTTCTTCGTCATTCCATTGACGAAATTGATATATCCTTATATTTTCACTTTGACCAATCATAGGAGTGCTAACATATTGCACTTATCCATATTTAATTGCCTGATCATCTTTTGGATATATGCAAACTGTTGAATTTAGTATTTCACAAACTCGGTTTTAGTTTAAAGCCTTAACATGACCGAGTTTTCCCATGATGCATTATCTCAAATTAAGGATTTCAATAACTAGCGATATCTCTTATTTCATTAAGAGTGGATGTATGTTCCTTTCATCGACATATACAATTATAATCGCAAATCTGAAACTTATAAATACGCAAGGGCATAAATTATCTTTTTCCAATCAAGTAGTCACTTAGACGGTTATACCACATCCGTCTGGATTATTTTAATCCATAAAGTGAGTGTTTCAATTTAATTTACAAATGCACTCCGTGGCTTAGAGTCACTTGTCTTGGTAATGAAAGGCCAGCAAGCACTTTCGTATATATCTCTAAATCATGATCCCCATAGAGATATGATGTAGCCACAGGTATAAGCTGCATTCTCAGTTCTTTGGAATTAGAGCATCTATTATGAGAGAGTACATATCCTCATAGTCAATTTCAGGGCGTTTTGAGAAATTTTGTGCTTCAAGTTTAGACTTGCATCTCATGACTTTATTTTTCTCATTACGCTTTCTGACAAAACTTTGTTTATATCCTACATGCTTTACACTTGGTGAGGTTAGCACTACCAGACCAAACACCTGTCTTGTTGGCAGTGAATTTAGTTCTACCTGAATTGATTCTTTATAATTAGGTCAATTAGCTCTATATTAAAAATTTCAATAGAGCGTGGCTCGATACTATTGTGCTCCATGCTTTGAGCAACAATGTATATATCACCAATGTGTATGAAGTCTTTCCATCAACTTATATAAACTCTCATTGTACATTGAGATTTTTTTATTCTCTGGAATCATATTAAACTTCGGAGCGTCCTCCAGTAATGATTCGTGGACATAAGTATAATCAGAGATAATCTCATGAGAGTCATTATCTTCATTAATGATCAATTAAAATTGTGCCATACATGTCCTCTTATTCCTTGGGCGAGTATTGATCGAACCAAGTGACCTCCCCCTGTTCCTTTTGGGAGTCACGACCTTAACCACACCTCCACTATGTATGGTTGCAATGTCTTAATCTGTGACATTTTGCCCTTCACTAGGACTTTTAACCTTGCAGACACATTTGCAGCTTGTATATATATGATCTCGTCACTTTAGAAATTGAGTCTTCTATAATTTGAAGATCAATTATTCACTTTACTTTTCTTTCACGTTACATTGTGAAATGCGGGGATCATAATGAGACATAGTATGAAACTACTCCTATCGTTCCATTAGAAAATACTTTTTCTTATCTCCCCCTAACGATGGGAAGACTGTCTCATTAGAGTGACAAATTCGCTAATTTAGCAATAAAGAGATCGTCTGTCAAAGGCTTCAAATAGCGGATGATTGTTGGAGATTCATATCCAACATAAATACTTAATCGTCTTTAGAAACCTATATAAATGCGTTGTGGGGGCGCAATAGGCACATATACTGCGTAACCAAATATGCGTAGATATGAATTATCAGGCTTATATCCAGTTACCAACTGCTACGCAAAATATTTGGTTAGCGGGGGTTCATAAACGAATAAGTAAGAGTTGCGTGCAATATTGCATAACCCTGTGCAAAGAAAAATGAGTGCGCATAAATATTGTCTTAATCACCATCTATATTCTTTTTGATGGTGTCTTTTTTGAGACCTTATTATATATGCACATTAAGGTACAAGATCCAGTACATCGATCTTTATTAAAATGCAATAGTCATCAAGTACTTTTGATGTAAACTCTCTAGCATTATAAGTTTGGGTGTTTGATAAGGGTGGTGAGTCCTCAAGCATATTAAATGTGCTAGAAGTTTTGCAATGCAACATTTCTATGGAGAATACGTGTCGAAGTATCGACCAAAACTACAAAATACTTGGATTATCCGCATTTTGAATGGTTATATCCATATGTATCACCTTGGATTCTTTGTAAGAGTGGAATGTTTTGCATTGTATCTATAGCATAGGAAGACCTCGATCCTGTTTTTGCTAAAGAGCGGGCTTTGAAAAATGAGTGATGTGCCTTTGAGATAGATATTGAGGCGGAGTGAGATGTAGGTAATGCATCTTGTGCTTCAGAAGTTATTAGCTGCACTTGTGCAGCAGTAGTACCAACATTGGGCAGTGCATCGCGTATATATCTCACTATATGAGTCACTCGAAAGAAAGGATGTCCGTGTGAGTTTTTCAAAAATACGGATCATCATGTCACGACCAGGATGTCCAAGACGGTCATGCCAAAGTCTATATGAGTCAGTGTCACATAGTTCGTTATTGGTGACGACATAAGATTCAATAATCTGTATAGTAGTGAGGTATAACCCACTAGATTGACTCATTAGTTTCTCTAAGATGTTTTTTCTTCCACATTCATTAGAGGTAATACATATATTCCTTTCCATTCTCACAATGAGTTTCCAAGTGATAGACGTTGGCACAGACATCTTTAAAACTCAGCAATGTTCGATTTGCTCTAAGTGTATATAGAGCCTCTGTGACTGTTATCATTGTGCCATTAGGGATCAAGAATTTGGCAGTTCCTCGCCCTTTGATAGTTGGGATGTCCCAATCATCGTAGTCACAGATGAGTTATAAGGAATTAATTCAACAAATAATTGTCTATTCCTTACATTCAATACATTCAATACATTAGAATGAAATTCGAAATTATTAATAATCCAATCAAATAAATGTCTTGTCCAAAGTAAAACTAATTCAAAAATCAGGAACATCAAGTGATTGAGCAAGGTTCTTATTGCCATTGAAGTCCGCAATCGTGAGGTTGACATCAGTGTCAAGATCTCCATTTTCCACATAGTGAGTCTCTTGTTCTTTAGACTCTCTAAGTTTCTTGTAGATGGGAGCAAGGTTCTTATTGCCATTGAAGTCCGCAATCGTGAGGTTGACATCAGCGTCAAGATCCCTATTTTCCACATAGTGAGTCTCTTGTTCTTTAGACTCTCTAAGTTTCTTGTAGATGGCTGCCACCATACCACTTGCGTGAAAGTTTTGGTACCAATGCCCAGTATCACCCCATCTATAACAAGGTTCATTCCCAACTCTCTCTCGTTTCTTTGAGGGGTTCTCGTGTGGTGCCTTGGTTTTATAACCACCAGTCCCAATATTACCATGGTCACTTGGGGCGCTACCACCATCTTTGCGCCATACATGGGGAGAACCTCCACGACCTCTCTTGCGGTCCCCATGGCCCCTGCCTTGTGTTGCAATTACCACTTTGAGGGGGATTAACACGTCCAGTCCCCTTTGCTTTAGGGTTCTTTCCACTATTCGCTTGACCATAATTAGTTTCGTGATTTTTCTTTGTCCCAGCAGGTCTAGCATTATTGTTCAAGAGAAACTGATCATGCCTCTCAGCTACTTGCAGCATATTAATCAACTTATTAAAAGTTGTAACCCTTTTGATATCAAACTCGAGCCTATACTGGTTCGTTAGTATAAGTTCTGAAGTAGGAAAAGTGGATAGATTTTTTTTTTTGTATCATATCATCTTCCGTGATTTGCTTTCCACAGAAGGTAAGACGTGCTTTTAAGCGCAACATGTCATTGTTGAAGTCATTGACCCTCTTATAATTAAGTAAGCAGATTTCATTCCACTGAACGGTCAGTTCTGGAAACAAAGTGTCATGTATGTTTCCAAAACGTCACTTGAGGGCATCCCACAGTTCTTTGGGTGTCATCAACTGAAGGTACTCCCAGCGTACGCTTTGGTCAATATGACGCCGCAAAAATATTAGGGCGTTGGCTTTAATTTTATCAGACGGTTCTTTGTCTGTTGGATCGGTGGATGGTATGATCATGGATGTGAAATCTTTTCGCATGAAAGTAGTTTTCACATCATAAACCCAACGATGGTACTCAATTCCTTCTGAGCCCAATATTTCAAATTCGGGACGAGTGGGTTCAACCATCTTATAAAACAAGATTGGAGATATATGAATTGCGTAATTGTAATTTACAATTTTTATTTTTCAAGAATAAGGGTGTAAACGGGTAGGGTAGAGTGCGGGTACGGCTGTACCCGTACCCTACCCGCAACATTATTACCCTACCCGTACCCTACCCTATTATCCGATTTTTGCACTCGGGTAGGGTACGGGTATTTACCCGGCGGGTATCGGGTACTCGAAAAAAATTAAATAGAACAGCACAAGGAAATTAACCAACAAAAGAAAAACTTCACAAGACAAAACAGCACAAGGAAATTACCAATACAAGAACAATCCACAATGACAGCACAAAGAAATTAACCAATACAAGAACAACCTGCAAGAACCACGACAATTGTCTATTTCTTTGTTTAGGATAATTAAAAAAACTGCCCCCAAATCAAAGCCTGATTACGAGAGAAAAGGAATACCCAATAATTTACTTCACCTACCTCCTGTTCTTCATCATCGTCACTTGTATAAGCTGTCGCACCATTCGCAACTCTAGGTAGTGGTTCAGAAGATGCTGCTTTATCTAAAACACAATAGTTAAAAAAAAAATAAAGGTTAACTTTTAAAATTAAATAAGTATATTATATATATATATATGTAAGAAAATTTAAAATATTTATATTTTAGAATATAAAACAAACCATCAAATCTTTCCCATAGCCAATCCTGCGAACAAATCAATGCATCCAATGTTTCTGGAATTAGACTACTTCTGTGCTTGTTTACAATCCTACCACTAGTGCTAAAAGCAGCCTCTGAAGCAACTGTGGAAACTGGAATAGCGTAAATATCTCTTGCAATTGAACGCAATGTCCGATACTTAACCCCTTGCGTCTTCCACCAAGTTAATATATCAAAATCTTCATCTCTGGGTAACAAAGGCTCCTCCAGATAAGAATCAAACTCCGGCTTCTCATGTGTATCAGTGGTAACCTCAGACAAATACGCTTCAAATGAATCSATACCCCCAAGAAGCTTTTTTGTTGCTGATCCCAACATTGATCCTGAAGATGACGATTTGCTTCCACTTGCACTGTTGCTGGATTTGGCATTTGAAGATCCTTCCTTATACACCTTTTCAAATTCACACATGGTCTTTCGAATTTTATCCTTCTCTATGTTAGCATTTTCTCCATAAAACTGATCACAGTAGAAGTCGATAAGTCTAAACTTGAATCTTGGATCCAAGATGATAGCAATTCAAAAAACCACACGAACATCCTCCCAATATTTATTGTACTTTGCAATCATGCTACGAGCCATCTCTACTATTTCAATATATTCAGAATCAAGCCATGCATTCATTTGAAGTCTAATGTGACAAATAAACATGAAAATCGTGTTTGCAGTAGGATATTTGGTAGCAGAAAACATATTAGTCAAATCATAGAAGAACTCCAACTTCTCGCAAATCTCACCGGCAAGCAGCCAGTCATGGTCAGTAGGCACAGTCTTATATTATGAATCACGTTGTTTCAAACGAGGAAAGACGTTCTTATAAACCAATGCAGAACTGAGCATGAAATAAGTAGAATTCCATCTAGTTTTCACATCATGAGCAAGCTTTTTAGTACATCTAACGTGTAATTGTCGTGCCGTCTCTTCAAAATTTTCAACTCTTTTTGGTGTTGCAGTCCAATAATAAACACTATCTCTAATTCTCTCAATGTTATCTCCAAGTACATCCATACCATCCTTAACTATCAAATTTAATATATGAGCAGCACAACGCATGTGTAAAAACTCCCCACCCAACAACAATGAATCAGGAGAAAACTTGTTCAACATTATTGATAGCATGGAAACTAGAGAATCATTTGTGCTACAATTGTCCAATGTCAAAGTAGACAACTTACTGTCAATATTCCAATCCAACAAGCAGTCAAATAATGCATCACAAATAGTTTGAGCCGTGTGTGGACAAGGAACATACATAAACCTACATTTTAAGAAAATATCAAGAAATCAGATATGGTCATCAAGATCTCGTCAACTTAAAAAGTAAACAAATTAATCACATAAATAATAAATTTGAAGATACTTTTTTCCCTAATTTACCAAATACCAAGCCCTTAGCTAACTACACTTTATGAATAAGAGAGAATATCGAAAAAGTAAGTACCTCAAAATTCTACTTTGCAAACTCCAAGTACTATCAATAAAGTGCGCAGTTACTGCCATGTACCCCTTCTCTTGGTTACTTGAAGTCCACATGTCCGTAGTGATTGCAATCCTGCTCTTGTTACTTTCCAACAAAGACATTACATTACTCTTCTCTTCGCTAAATATCTTCATAATATCAGAGCGTAGTGTATTCCTTGATATTGGCTTGAAAAGAGGCTGTATTGTATTTAAAAACATCCTGAAGGCCTTATGCTCAACCATGCGAAGTGGATACTCATGCATAATGATCATATACGCAAGATGGAGTCTATCTAAATCGGCATCAAATGTGTGGTTCTTCAATTGAGTTTTTCCATCAATGTCTTTGCTGGCGTTCAACAAACATTGATTTATATCATTTGTCACATTGCTCCTAGCTGGACATCGTTTGATATGCTCTCTTAAGTGGTTCGTTCCGTTTATACTATGCGCAGACAACTTCTTGTGGCAATGATGACAATCTGCTAACCATGCCCCACCAATCTTCTGCTTTTCAAAATGATCCCAAACTTTAGATTTTAATTTTCTCTTCCGAGTACCATCCACTTCAACAACGTCATCAATATGATCATCAGACTCTCCACCTGGTATTGAGCTTTAGGTTTGTGTACCAGTAAGTGGTGTAGAGCCTGTCTGTGACGGTCGAATAACAACATTGTCGTGAGGAGTAGTGCCATCATTACCAGATTGTTGTGTATGTGCTGTATGTGCGGAGTCGGAAGGCGTAGATGTATTCATTTGAACACAACTACCTGAAAAAATATAAGAGAAATATGAAGTTACCAGTCACAAAACTAGACAATGAGTCAAGATAAATATAAAAATTGAGAATCATATATAAGATATTTTGTGCTGCAAACAAGTTGATCACATATAGTATCATCATATAGTATAAAGAAAAACAGAAAACTGAAAAAGAAAATTAAATAATAAAAAGTATCTATGATCAATTACAATCTAAATTTAGATTGGAGCCCAAAAACATTCGGCACAATCAAAAGTTAAAAGCATAATTCAACATAGATGATAACAATACAAATAATTATAAAATTTGGCAGGTGTGCAAGGGGCTTTGGTAACAATCAAGACATTTTCTTACTTCAAAACATACACTAGGAGGAGAAATCAGACAATGTCACCACATTCGGATGATGAGATCGAAATGGTTATCACACCATAATGAAATTACCATATCATCAAAATATTTAAAAATATATATTTTATTTAATAACTCTAACAATGTCAAACCACACTATTTTTTTTCTCTCTCCACCTTTCTTAAATTCCACACTATTATTGCTGTCGTAAAATAAAATAAAAATCACACTATTATTTAAAATGGCAATACACAGGAATTTTAAGAAGATCACTTTTTCTCTGGTGTATTTGCTAATCTATAAGTATACTTTCAAATCCTCTGGTCTCAACTTCACAGCCAAGGAACTTATATTATCTTTCAGATTTTTAATCTTTGTAGTCCCTATAAAGCATCAAATTTTCAACAAATACATGAAAAATCATGTTACATCTCTAGAAGCATAAAACATTAAAGTTTCTACAAACTTAGCCATTGAGATCAACAAGCTTTTTCGAATACTAGAAAATAGAATAACTCACTGTTATTATCAATAGCAAAATTTAAAGATTGAAATAAACATTTATCACTTTTAGAATAAATATATTATTGAATCATGCATTTAGCAAGAAACCCACCAACCCACATCAAGTTTCAGAAAGAGGAAAGAAAATTAAAATCAACAACATATAATCACCTAAATTTAAAGGTCAAGCTTACTGTAAGATAGAAAGCTACATAAACTTTCAACTCTAAATTTAATTAAAACTAGAAACTAAAAATTCTGGAAATTCAAAATAGCTTACCTCTTCAAACACGACAATGAACTAGGTAGGAGCAGGATGTATGTCGATGATAGTGAATTCAGATCCCAGCGGCGACAATTCTCAGATTACCAATTGATTCGATGAAGATTAAAAAACTCTGCTGCAATAATTCTCAGATTATCAATTGATGGGAGCGGCGGCGGGTTGATGAAATTAAAAAACTGTGGGTGTGGCTGTGGGAGAGAGGAATGGTGTGGCTGTGGGAGAGAGCTGCGGGTGGGGGGAGGGAGGTTTGTGATAAGGGAAAATGAAAACCCTAACCTGTTATCTGTTCCTTTTTTATTTTCTTGGTCTTTGACTATTTGTTTTGTTTATTAGTTTAGAGACTTTATTTATCATAATAAAATAATTCGTATATATTTTTATATTCATGATATTTCGGGTAGGGTACGGGTAGAGTACGGGTAATCGGGTAGGGTACGGGTAGGGTACCCGTTAAAGTATAATCGGGTAGTCGGGTAGGGTAGCGGGTACAAAATCCTTACCCGTACCCGGTACTGTAGCTTGCGGGTAGTACCCTCACCCGACTCGCTACCCGGTTTTTTGAGGGTATTACCCTACCCGATTCGTCGGGTACCCTACCCGTCGGGTAAAATTGACAGCCCTATTCAAGAATATGAATTAGATTTCAAGATCGTAGGCCACGTATCACGTTATTCGATACTTTGTGAAAGTACTTTTATCACATGACAAGTTTATATTATTTTGTATTTCTCATAAATTTCCATTATCATGAGAATATGCACATAAGTATTATTAAATAATTCTCAAGAGAAAATTAATAAGTAAATAATATCGCAATGTGATGCATTTCTTAAAACAGGAATGAAAACAGTTATTAAACAATAAAAGCAGATCAAATTTATCAAGTATTAGGTCTAGCAGAGTGGTCATAGTAATTAATCATATATTTGACAACCTGGGTTCGAAACCTGCCAGGTTCTATTTTGCCCTTCTTTTTTTTTTTTCCATCATTAAGTAAAAGAAGGTAAACAAATATAAATTAAGAGTAAAAATTGAACAAGATATACAAGATTTTGCCCTTCTTTTTTTTTTTTCCATCATTAAGTAAAAGAAGGTAAACAAATATAAATTAAGAGTAAAAATTGCACAAGATATACAAGCAGTGCAATGGCGAAGAGGCTGTGCACGCGCGAATTAAATCTCCACCACAAGGCAGAATTAAACCCCAAAACACAATATATAAAAACATATAAAAACTTCTCTTGTAGAACAGAAGAATTATAAAAAAAAACAGATATAAACCCTAGAACATCAATATATACTACGGGCATCTCCATCTCCATATATATTCACAGAAACAGAAATTCAGAATAGAATTAATTAATAATTGTCAAATAATTAATGAGAATTGAAGGTACCTTGTAAAACAATTTGATTTGTCCGACTGTACCTTCAAATATTCAAGAGCAATCTCGTACTTGTAAAACAATTTGATTTGTCCGATTGTACCTTCAAATATTCAAGAGCAATCTCGTGCTGATAACGTGTTGAAGTAGAAGCAAAAAAGTGTAAACGTAAAGCAGAAAAAGTACGAGACAAAAAGAGAGGCGGAGGAAGATTAGGGTTCTCATTAATCAAGGGTCCCTTTATAGAGGGTACCAATTATACAGTTCCCTAATTACATAATGATAATGAATACCTAAATTACCCTCATACTTAACTTGTTGATATAGACACACTAAATGTGTAATTCCTTTAACAGGAGAAGTTTTTTTAATTATTTCTCTTATATTTTCCATGTTATTGACAATCCACAATGTAGTATTGAAGATACTCTTATAGCATGATGTATTCATGCTCTAATCCCCCTTTTGGACCTTCACACGTCACACTAACCCAGGTGTTATTCGGTCATTTCGTTATTAAATGATTGAAATGGAATGGCACAGCTATGATCATACATTTTACGACTGTTAATTTTATTTGTAATTGAATTCGCATTCTTAGAATGCGAAATTTGTTTTTTTTTTTATTATTTTTTCAAATAATTGATTTCGCATTCTTAAAATGCGAAATCTATTTTTATTATTTTTATTTTAAATATTAGATTTCGCATACATAAAATGCGATTTTGAATTAATTTAAAAAAAAAGATCAGAATTCGCATTTTCGGAATAAAAAAAATAAAATCGCACATCCCGTTTGCGATTCCTATATTAAATAATTTTTTTTAAAATGCCTTTTAGGAATCGCACGCTCAGTGTGCGATTTCATATAAATAAAAATTTCAGAATCGCACACTCAGAGTGCGAATCCACCTAAAAATACAACTCACTCGTAAATCACCTAGAATCACAATTTGTTTGAAAAGTATTATATTTACGCATTTTTGCCGTTATTTGGTTAGTTGATGTACATTACAAAAAAAAAAGAGTTTTACTGTGGAGATAATTTTGCAATAATGATAAAAATCTCTTTGATAATTACTTTATTGAGGGGAATATGGAGGGAATTTTCACTCGATAAAATCCTCCTCGGTAAAATTTATTGAGGGCAACTGTGCCCTGAGTAAATTTTTCGAAGGATCACCGAACTTTCATTTTTTGGTAAATCCCAAAAATTTGAATTTGATAGCCCTATGAAAAACTAAGGCAGTAAACCCTCGGAAAAATCGAGGGGAGAAAAACCTTGGAAAAATCGAGGGCACTAATGCCCTTATTTTTTTTGAGGGCTATACACACCTTGTTTTATTAATCCCTATTTTTATTTAAAATACCCCAAAAAATTCACAAAATAAAAACAAAACATAAAAAAAAAATCATTAATAATCAAGCAAATAAATTAACCAATTTCATAAATTTCATAAAATCTTACGATGATTCATAATTTGTTCAATAAAATGTTAGAAATATCAAAATTTTATTTAAACATCTGCTCAGAGATATCTTATGACGGGGAGGTGACTGCGGGTAGTACTATAATCGAGGTAACAACTCGGCTATATGCGCATTCATTTGTGCTGAAATCGCTGCTGCTTCGGCCGTTGCTCACGTAATAGCTCACTCGTTATACCGCTTGTTGAACTCATCTCGTGGCCCCTAACTCCTCACTCTGCGTTTAGAGCTGCGCTGGAGCTCCCTCATCTGAGTCATGTCATGTTAGGAGGAGGAAGAACTATTTTCATAGTGTCGGCCCTTACTCGACCTAACGACATCGAGATAAACTACTTCAGGGTCGGTCTCGTTATCTGGATCCCGTGAAGAAGCACGTGCCACATACAAGCATCCCTCATACTCCGCCTGAAATACAAGCCGTTGATAAATTCTGCATTAAAACCAAAAAACATGTTATAACATAAAAAGAGATTTACATTAGTATATTACTAGATCTCGTATCGACCCACGTGTCATCATCCTTCTTGTGGATTTTTACTAAAACCTGGTACGCAGTGGCCGCCTCCGCTCCTAAATTAGAATTTTGTAGGGTAAGATGGTATGCCTCTTGTTCACTAGATTGTAAGTAATAATATGATGTAATTTATTTTAAGATTTTATTTATTTCTCAAAAGATATAGAGATATTTTAGTGGAAGATGTATATTAATGGAGGAGAGAGAAATAAAAAAAGAGAGACTTTGTATTCATTTAAAACTCATTTGATGCATATTTAGAGATTCATTGATACACATTTAGAAAGAGTTTAGATATATTCTCT
The DNA here is from genome assembly GCA_014905375.1 of Phtheirospermum japonicum. Lineage (NCBI taxonomy): Eukaryota > Viridiplantae > Streptophyta > Magnoliopsida > Lamiales > Orobanchaceae > Phtheirospermum > Phtheirospermum japonicum. Next base: position 2,615,034 of record BMAC01000050.1, read on the forward strand.
ATTCTTGTATTTTATATTCATTGGATCAAACTTCTTGGATGGTTGAGATTTGACCCTACGGACTCATTATAAGAAGTGGACTCATTGGGTATAATATATAATATACATATAAAAAAAAAATAAAATATATATATATATATATATATATATATATATAGGAAGAAAGAAAAAAAATACAAAAAACACCTATTCTTACATTCTCTCACGGGGGCATGCAATGCACACGCCCCGCCCCGCCCCTTCTATTAGCAAGTGGTTGTTGTCTTCCAACCCAAAATTTTATCTCATCCCAATCCTCCTACCCCTAAGTGCCTAACTTTTTTTAAATACCAACTTGTTATAGCCCTTTTAACATCTTTTTAAATGAGTACACGCTTCTATTTCTATGAATTTTAATAAACGGCAACATTAACATTAAACTCAAAATCAAGACACAAACACAAATATAGGCCTTACTAGGATAAGAGGCACCTTGCACAAACAAAGGCAAGGATGCAAACCTGCACTTCAAAAGGAGCTAAATGCCAAAAGAAGAGAAAAACCCAAAACATTAAAACAACTTAAGTAGTCCTTCAAACGCACGTCAAAGGGAAGATCTACCACCATAATACCCAGATCCAAAACCCTCCATGTAAAAACTTTGCTTGTGATCACCGTGGTTGGATAGGATTTGTAAATACTGCATGATCGTGGTTGATGTATTGTTGCGATGGGGACTTAAATGTTGTTGTATATATTAATGCATGATTAGTTTAGTTTTCTTCTCATGTGATCTGTGCAAGGATTGTGATAAACAAGTTTATTTGGGTAAGTGGCCTAAATAGTACATCTACTTTTATTTGTTGGATTTCTTTTTTAAACGTGTGCTGAGATCTTAGAAATCTACTGCGAATCAGAATTGAATGTGTAGGAGGATTCGACACTGCACGTGCCACTGCTAGAAGAAAATTCCAATTGTTGTAATTCAACATTAATTGGTGTTAATGCAGTCTTGGTTCATTATGTATCTTACAGTGTTTTGGATCGTTCAAGATTTGCAGAAAAGAGACAAACATCATATTAAAGGAGAAAAGCATTGTTCTTTCATTTCTTAAACAGCAGAAGCTTACAATCCACATATATATAGGCCTGCAGACTACTGTGACCTCTACACAGCTCTAGCTACGTGTCAGCATACAAGAGGTTGCACGCAACCCTAGTAAACAGTTTTTATACTTAACAGAATATACTTAACACCGTTTGACAGCTAATGAACTACAAGACAATGGATGAAGCTAGAGAGTGATGGAAGTGAATAGCTGTGCATGTAGACAAAACAGATGATCATGCATGACCATGCATGGGATCATATTTCAACAGCCTCCCTCAATCCGAGCTTGGAGAAGGGAAAACATTGAYCTTTGATCTGAACCATGTGAAMGATTGARCAGGTAAGGGTTTTGTCAATATATCTGSAATTTGATGCTCAGATGGAACATGTTGAACCTTGAACAGACCTTGGTTGACCTTATCTCTTACAAAGTATAAATCCAACTCAATGTGCTTGGCTTTTGAGTGAAGGACTGGATTAGCTGCAAGTGCTTCAGCACCTATGTTGTCAGTCCAGATAATAGGTGTTGTTTGTAAGGGAATGAGAAGCTCTTTAAGGAGGTAATTGATCCAGATGATGTCAGTGAAGCAATGAGATAGGCTTCTAAACTCAGCCTTTGTGCTTGACCTGGATATTGATTGCTGCTTCTTTGAACACCAAGTCACAAGATTGTTGCCTAGATAAGTGCAGAAGCCATAGACAGATTTCCTATCATCCATATCAGTGGCCCAGTCTGAGTCTGAGTAAGCCATCATATTCAGTTGAGAGGCTTTGGAGAATTTGAGTCCATGTGAGAGAGAACCTGCATGATACGTCATTATTCTCTTTAAGGCTTTCCAATGAGGTTCAAGTGGATTTTGCATGTACTGACTTAATTTATTGACACTGAAGGTGATTTCAGGTCTTGTTTGGTGATATACTGCAAGGCACCAATTATGCTTCTGTATATTGTAGCATTTACATTGTTTTTTCCAATGTACTTTGAGAACCTAACCTTGGATCCCATGGGTGTTTCTATTCCTTTAGCACTTGCCATTCTGAATTTCTGAAGCAGACTTTTAATGAACTGACCCTGGGATAGATGTAGCTCACTCTGATCACTGTGTTTAACCTCAATTCCCAAGAAGTGGTGCAGCTGTCCTAAATCCTTTAAGGCAAACTTTTGATTCAATCCTTTGATTAAACTGCTGATTTCTGAGTCAGCATTCCTTGTAACAATAATATCATCCACATATACTAGGATCAGTATATAACTTTGACCTCTAATTTTTAAAAATAAGGATGGATCAGCCTTTGATCCCTGAAACTGCAAGTTGAGAAGTTCTTGTCTAAGTTTGCAATACCATGCTCTTGGAGCCTTTTTCAAACCATAAATAGCTTTCCTGAGTTTGCAAACAAAGGTAGGGTGTTCTTGACTTTCAAATCCTGGAGGTTGCTGCATGTAAATATCCTGCTCCAAATCTCCATTAAGGAAGGCATTGTTAACATCCAACTGCCTTATGGTCCAGTTCAAAGTCACAGCCAAGGTTAAGACAATTCTTATGGTGATAGGCTTGATTACTGGGTTGAAGGTTTCTTGATAATCTACTCCTGGATTCTGAGTGTACCCATTTTGCCACTAATCTGGCCTTGTATCTAGCAAGAGAGCCATCTGAATGCTTTTTAATCTTGTATATCCATTTATAACCTACAATAGGCTTGTTTAAAGGATTAGGTACTAAGCTCCAAGTCTTGTTTTCCATAAGAAATGAATACTCATCTTTCATAGCCTCTCTCCAGTGCTTCAGTTGAAAAGCCTCTTTTTCTGTTGAAGGTTCCATTTCTGTTTTGATTGAGACAAAGGCTTTAGGTTTGAAGATACCAGCTCTGGATCTTGTTACCATGTTATTGTGAAGATGAAGAGTGACAATGTCTATTGCTGTTGTCAATTTGAAGATCAACAACAAGAGGAATGGTATTTGCACTAGACAATGGAGAGGCTGTCCTTGAGGAGTGATGACTTGAGGAGCTTTGATTTGTAGGGGTATTCTAAGGAAGGGAACTCTGACTTGTAGGTGGTTTTTCAGGATGTTTTGAAGTAGTTACTAAGGGTGGAGCAGGTAAATTGGAAGATCCTGAGGTTGTAGGTTGTGAGTTTGTTGAGGATTTGTTGAGATAAGGAAACACAGTCTCCTCAAATAATATGTGCCTGGTGATTATCATTTTTCCTGAAGGTAGAAGGACTTTGTAGCCTTTGTAATTATCACAATATCCCAAGAAGGTAGAAGGTAAGGACCTGAACTGGAGTTTGTGTTTGTTTAGATGTTTCATATAAGGATAACAAAGGCATCCAAACACTCTGAGTTGATTATAGTCAGGAGAAGCATTATACAGACTGTGATAAGGAGACATGTTCTGTAGCACTTTAGTAGGTAGTCTATTGATCAGATAAACAGCTGTTCTGAAGGCATCAATCCAAAAATGATGTGGAACTCCAGACTGGGCTAAAAGAGCAAGAGCCATTTCAACTATATGTCTGTGCTTTCTCTCAGCTAGTCCATTCTGCTGAGGGGTGTATGGACAAGAAACTCTGTGTTTGATCCCATGTTGCAGTAGGAAAGGAGTAAAGGTAAGATACTCTGTCCCTCCATCACTCATAAGTGTTTTAATCTTGGTTTTGAACTGATTTTCCACTAGTTTATTGAACTGAATGAAGGCAGAGAGAGCATCACTCTTAGCCTTGAGGAAGAAAATCCAAGTATATATTGTAAACTGATCCACAAAGCTAATGTAATACTTTTGTTGTGAGTAAGTATGGACAGGAGAGGGGCCCTAGAGATCACTATGGACAAGTTCAAATGCATGAGTATAAGTGGAGTGAGATTCAGGAGATGGCAATTTATGTATCTTGGATTTGCAACAAGCATCACACATAGGGGTAAAGTATTTTCATTATTCTCAAAGGGCAAATTACAACTTTTCATCACAGCACTAACCACCTCAATGGCAGGATGCCCTAATATCTGATGCCAAACACACATGTTTGGTGTTTTTTGAAAAACAGAAACATTAACTAAGGGTTGATTTATCATCAACTTATTCACAGCAATAACTTTATTGAAACCAGTAGACATTCCAGCACCAACTGACTCTCCTTGAACTCCCTTTTTCTTGTACTCAAACTGATATAATTCATCTCTAAGCTTCCCTTGAAGTAGTGCTACCCCCGTAGCTTGATCCTTAACAACACAAAAAGTGGGATGAAACTCAAAGAAGACAACATTATCTTGAGCAAACTGTGATACACTCATAAGATTTCCTGTAATGCTTGGGACAAGTAAAAGGTTCTTGAGCTGAAAAATAGAAGTACAATAAGGGGATTTGAGTTCAGTGTTACCAATGTGTGTAATGTCCAGACTTGTTCCATTCCCCATATGCAGCTTGTTTGATCCCTGATATTCAGACATAGTGTTAAGGTTAGACATGTCATAGGTCACATGATTTGTATCCCCTGAATCTGGGAACCAGCTTAAGGTATCAGAGGCAATTGATGCATTTTCTTGACTCTGAGCAGCAATCATGGCAGTTGGATTATAATTCCTGTTATTGAACTGCTTTGAACTCTGAGGTTGATTGCTTGAGTTGGGAACAAATTTAGGTCTCCTCTGTAATAACATTTTTCAGCAGTATGATTTGTATAATGACAAATCTGACAAGCCACCTTACTGAAATTAGTTCTGCCTCTGCCTCTAGTTTGTCTGCCACCAACTCCTCTAAAATAGACTCCTCTTCCTCTAGCATTCTGGAATGAGTTATAGGTATCTCTTTTGTTGTTTTGAACATCCATATTAGCAACAAGGGTGCTACTATCATCAATAACAGCAGGATTAGCAGTTTCAATCCTGTTTTCAAAGCTCAACAGGAGAGCACTCATTTGATTCACAGTACATAATTCAGGTCTAGAGGTAACAGAGACTACAATTGAATCATACTCACTACCAAGACCAGACAATATATGCATGACTTGATCAGTTTCAGAGACCTTTTGACCAGTAGAGGCTAAGGCATCACAGCATAGTTTAACCTTGTTAAGATACTCTCTAATGGAAAGATTACCTTTTTTCACTGTGGATAATTGCAGCTTGTACTGCATTTGTCTTGCTAGGGCTTGACTGGAGTAATTTGTCTCCAGGGCTCTCCACATCTGGTGAGAGGTTTCTAATCCAACCATGAGAACAAGAAGACTCTCTAACAGTGATAACAATACCCATGAGGCTAATAACTGGTCCTGCCTTTGATAGATTAGAAATTCTGGATTGAGTTTTAAAGCATCTGGATTTTCTGGGCTGGTGATGAACTTTGTGGAATATTAATGGAGCCATTGAGGTACTCTTCAAGACCATAACCACGAACAGCTGTTAGGATTTATTGTTTCCAGATTAGATAGTTTGAATCTGAAAGCTTGGTAGTGAGAAGTTGGGACTATGGTTGAACAATCTGCATATTTTTGTTATTATTATTGTGGAGGACATTTGAAGCTGTTGAGGCTGATGAATCATCCATTTTGGAGTCGGGAAAGATAAATAAAAGCAAGATAGGATAGTAGCACCAGAGACATGTTTAAAAACCTGCTCTGATACCATGTTTTGGACCGTTCAAGATTTGCAGAAAAGAGACAGACATCATATTAAAGGAGAAAAGCATTGTTCTTTCATTCCTTAAACAGCATAAGCTTACAATACACATATATATAGGGCTGCAGACTATTGTAACCTCTACATAGCTCTAGCTACGTGTCAGCATATAAGAGGTTGCACACAACCATAGTAAACGGTTGTTATACTTAGCAGAATATACTTAACACCGTTTGACAGCTAATGAACTACAAGACAATGGATGGAGCTGGAGAGTGCTGGAAGTGAACAGTTGTGCATGTAGACAAAACAGATGATCATGCACGACCATGCATGGGGTCATATTTCAACATACAGGTCTAATTAAAACATGAAGCAAATGAAATGGAAGCTTCTCATAGTCGTGTGTTCAGTGTTTTTTTGCATTGTAGAAGAAGAATGGAATGAGTTTTATTATGTGATTTGTGACTTCACGTGCGGGTGTATTCATCTTAGGTTAATATGTTGGCAACGGTTATAATAGTTTACTTTCTGATCCAAACAATTAGTCACTTTGGCATTTTGTGTGTGGAAATATGATTACTTTTTATTTTATTTTTTGTCAACAACTTTTTTTACGTTCATGTTTAAGAGACGTGTGGCACGCCTCTGGCTTCACTCCAGGAGCCCAACAACAATATTCTCTTTTTCCCCGTAGATAATACATTGATTACATGTGGGTTCATTGTCTTGGAAATTGGAATCTCCAATAAGACTTTTTCATGGTAGTAGTTATGATCGAAGATTTCTTAGCACTCCATGAAATCGTCTCCGCAATAGTACGTAGTTAATTGTAGAGTGGTAAATTTTCCCGAGCCGTGTCTCTCGGGGATAGATGTTATCAGCGATCGGTGTTTTTACTTAATTTCTTGTTAATCTTAATTACACTAATCTACTTTAAGAAAGTAATAAGTCATTGGTTTGGTTTGAGTTTTTAATATCAAAGTTTAAATTGAAATAAAAACTTGAAAACAATAATTAAAGCAAAGGGGAATGAATATTGAAAGCTTGCTTGAAATTAACTAATTATAATGAAATTGATTAAACCTATTAAAAACCTTAAAATAATTAACTAATTTTAATGAAATTGATTAAACCTAATTAAAAACCTTAAATAAATTAAACACTACTATTAAACTAAAGAAAGCTTGTAAATGAAAGAGAAAATGGAGGAAAAAACAAAGCTTTAAAATTGAGGAAGTCAAAGAGAATTAAATTGGAAAAAGTCAAATTTATCAAAGAGGAAAGTCTCATACATCTTTCAATGGCCAAAAGTTTGTCTAGCTAAAATGATTAAAAAGCTTCAAGATGAATGCTTCAATGGAGTTCATACCAAAATAAGAATACCAAGCTAAAAGATTGAAATGGGAATTTGAATTGCTAAGAAAATCAACATAAGCTAAAATCTACAAGCCAACACAAGAGCAATCACAACAACACAATAATAACACACAACATAAAGGGGAAAGATCACTACCAATAATACTCCAAACAAGTGCTTCAAGTTTAACTACAATCATCAAAATATTAAGAACAACTTCAAAAAAAACAAGAACCACAATTGAAAGAGATATCACCTTCTCCAACACTTGCTAAGAACAATTAACTAACTAACTAAACTAAACTAAGGATTATAAACTAGGGTTTTAAAATGCAAAAGAATGATAGAGGCTTGGAGTAGATGTAACAAGTCCAAAACCCACCAAGGAAGGGATAAGGTTGGTGAGAAAAGGTTTGGGGGAAAAATCATCAAAATAGGCAACAAAATCCCGAAATCCCTTGCGTCGCAGTCGATCGACTGCCTCATACTCGAACGGCCAAACTTTCTGCTGAGCAGTCGATCTGGGCTAGGTCAGTCGATCGACTGCATGCCAGTCGATCGACTGGCATGGCTGCTCCCAGCTCAACTTTCTCGTTTTCCACTCCAGACGTCCACCGGTTATCGTTCCTCATTCGCGCTATATTCTTTTTTTTTTCCGTTCCATAACGAGTCGAATGGAATGCCTTAAGCGTGAGCGGGTCCCGCTTGGTCATTTTACGGCCAAAAATATAAAAATGAGTGAAAAACTACGAAAAATAATAAAAACCGCGCAAACGATACAAAAACCTAAAACTAACAAAAACGTCCTAATCGAGTCCTCGCACCCATAAATTCAAGTAAAACACATGTAAATACGACACAAAAAGGTAACAAAAACACGTACAAAAATGTGCAAATCTGTTATTTCAGGGATCAAGTATATTAGAAAGTATCTGCACTAATTACGCATGCAAATTATGTTTATTGAATCATACAAACCAATTATAAGGAGGAGATATGTATAAACCCTCAAACTTCCATTTGTACCATTCAGTCCCACTTTTTGTTGATATTTCTTTTGTAATAGGAACCAGTTCTGATCACCAATTGTTAATCAATAAAATTCGTTATGTAATTGATTGACTAGCCTAAAAGTAAAAATAGCTAAATTCAGTAATAAAGTAAAGCATGAATAAAGCCATTGGGAAATTTTTCTGCTTATATATTTCTTTCTGCTTTTCTTGATACAGCTGCAAACTATAAATATATATATATATATATACTAGTCTATCGAATACTCTAGAACCTAGGGTTTCATGTTCTTGAGGTGTAGCTACACCACAATGTATTTGTTTGCACAGGATTTAATCCCCTTTGCCACAGTTGGCTTATTTTGTCTCCATGCACACGTCCCACTGTTTGTTTTGTCTTTATGTGATTCATCAGCCTGTCCATCTTTATTCATGATATTGTTCCTACTTGATGATTCATCTGCCAAGTCACCAACACTTGCTGAGCTGTCCAGTGAGCTGCCATTGTTAATATGCCCCCTCAATTCTATGTAGGGCTTAGTTGTCACAGTGAGCTTATTCCTAAGCCTACTATAGAATTGTCCTGTCAATGGCTTTGTCATGATATCTGCAATTTGGTCATAGGCTGGCACATACTGCACTCTTACAATTCCACTTCTTACCTTCTCTCTGATAAAATGTAAATCAAGTTCAAAGTTTTTAACCCTCTCATTGTTTATTGTATTGTTTGATAATGCTATTGCTCCCAAGTTATCCATCCATACAACTGTAGGTTTAGGTGCATAAATTCTCAGTTCCTGCAACAATGATCTCATCCACATCACTTCACATGTTGCAATAGCCAGGCTCCTATATTCTGCTTCTGTTGATGATCTTGAAACTGTGGGCTACTTCGTAGCTTTCTATGAGATCAAATTATTTCCTAGAAACACACAAATTCCTGATGTTGATCTCCTGTCATCTACATCTGAAGCCCAATATGAGTCTGCATAGGCCTTTACACTGAACTCATTGCAAGGGGTGATCTTCAATCCAAAATTAAGTGTTCCAGCAAGATACCTCATGATCCTCTTTACTGCCTTCCAATGAGGTGTCAAAGGATTCTGCATATATTGGCTAACCTTATTCACTGCATAACTGATATCTGGTCTTATCAAGGTAGCATATTGCATAGCTCCAACCACTTGTCTATAAACTGTGGGGTTTTCTATTGGTTGTCCAGTAAATTTTGATAGAGTAGGATGAGAAATCATTGGAGAAACAACACCTTTTGCCCCCTTCATCCCTGCTCTGTCAAGAATTTCTGAGATATATTGTCTCTGATAAAGAGTTATTCCAGTAGCATCTGAGCTCACTTCAATCCCTAAAAAGTAGTGCAAAGTACCAAGGTCTTTGAGAGAAAAATGCTGATGAAGTGTATGTATGAGATCCTTTAATTCTGCATCATTGCTCCCAGAAAGGATAATGTCATCAACATAGACCATAACAATTATGCATGAAGACTGAGTATGTTTAATGTACAGGGATGTATCATATTGTGATGAAATGAACCCAAGGGATATTAATATGTTGCCAAACTTGCTTGACCATGCCCTGGATGCCTGTTTCAATCCATAGAGAGCTTATGTAATTTATAAACTAATCCTTGTTCTCCATCCCTTATGAAGCCAAAGGGTTGTTCCATATAAATGTCAGCATCCACCTCTCCATCCAAGAATGAATTATCCACATCAAGCTGCTTAATGGTCCATCCCTTAGTGACTGCTAATGATAAAACTGTCCTGGTGGTTGCAGGTTTGATCACTAAACTATAAGTGTCTGTATAATCCAATCCTGGAGCTTGGTTGTAACCCTTGGCCACTAATCTGGCTTTATATCTAGCAACTGATCCATCTGAATTCCTTTTGATCTTGAATACCCATTTTGATCCAATGACTTTTCTATTTTGAGGGATTTGGACTAGGGACCAGGTTTTGTTTCTTGAAAGGGCCTGATACTCAGCTGTCATAGCCTCTTTCCATATGGGAATGGTGAATGTTTCCTCAGCTGACTTAGGCTCATGCTAATCATCTTTCAATTCCACAGCATATGTCTTTGGTTTGTGGATACCAGACTTTGATCTAGTCTGCATGTGATGTCTACCTGCATTCTCCTGCACAACAACATTAGGTGGAACAGACACATTCAAAACATCATTTGACACAGGCATATCCATATGTTCAACAGGAAAGTCTATAGTGATTTGACCAATAGGGATTGAGTCTGTAGAAGATGGTGAAGAAGATGTAGTTGATGAAACAAAAGTAGGTGATGAATGTTCATTTTCAGGAAATATTTCTGTAGGAGAATTCAGTGTCTAATTGTTGTCAGGTTGTGCAGTTGGTAAGATATCAGTGGGAGGGTTATATATTTTGGTCAGGGGTGCAAAAGCATCATCTGCTTGAGATTTGGCTTCATTGGTAGAGACTGAGGTGAGTTTGAAAGGAAAGACATCTTCCTGAAATAGCACATGTCTTGTTATTATTATTTTCTTTGAAGGCAGGAGAGTTTTATAACCTTTATGATTAGGACTATATCCTATAAAGGTTGAGGGGAGGCTTCTAGGTTGTAGTTTATGAGTGTAATATGGTTTAAGGAGTGGAAAACACAAGCAACCAAAATTTCTGAGGAATTGGTAGTCTGGTTTTTCCTTGCTTATGATCTCAAATGGTGATTTGTACTGAAGAAGTTTATTGGGTGTCCTGTTGATCAAGTAAACAGCGGAGCTGAATGCCTCTCCCCAATACTTGTTTGGAACATTTGACTGAGACATGAGAGATAGAGCCACTTGCACTATATGTCTGTGTTTCCTCTCAGCAAGCCTATTCTGCTCTGGAGTGTAAGGACAGAACATCTTGTGTATGATACCAGATTGATCCAAGATATGTTTCAATCCTATGAACTCTCCTCCCCTATCAGATTGGAGACATTTTATTTTGGTCTTGAATTGGTTTTCAACAAGGGCTTTGAAATGCAAGAAAGCAGACTTTGTGTCTGATTTATTTTTAAGAAGATAGAACCAGGTGAACCTTGAAGCATGATCAATGAAACTAACATAAAATTTGTATCCATTGTGAGAGATTATTGGAGCAGGCCCCCATAGATCACTGTGTATGATGTCAAGAATTTTATAACCATGTGATTGAGAATTAGAAAAAGGGAACTTGTGCATTTTGGAACTCAAACAGTCAGGACACAAGGAGTTGCTTTTATTATCATGAAAAGGTAAATTACAATGTGTCAAAGATCTCTTTACAATATCAAAAGAAGGGTGGCCAAGTCTAGAATGCCAGAAATCTATTTCTAGATGTTTATTGAGCTGAGCTATGTTGACACTTGGTTGGAATGAAAGGAAGCTTGGATAGTGTTGATCTTGAGATTTAACTGGACTGAGTTTGAAACTGTAGAGTCCATCATTGAGTGTCCCTTTAATCAACACTGCTCTTGCTGCTTGGTCCTTCACCACACAGAAAGAAGGGTGAAATTCAAAAAATACCTTGTTGTCCTTGGCAAATTGTGATACACTGAGGTTTTTAGTAATATGTGTAATGTGTAGGAGATTATTTAGAGTAAATGTATGGTCATTAGCAATCACTAAAGAATTACCATAATGATCAATGGACATACCTGCACCATTTGTTGCCTAGATTGTCTCATGGCCTTGATAATCAGTACACATGTTCAGATTTGCCATGTCATATGTCAGGTGGTTTGTTGCTCCAGAATCAGGGTACCAATAGTGCTCATTGCTTGCCTCAGAAACTGCAGAACATATGCTAGCAACATTTGCCATTGGATTGTTATTTCCTGTTGTATCCCTTTGATTTTTCTCTCCATTGCTGCCTTGATAGTTTGAATCAAACCTATAGTAGCACTTGTCAGCTGTGTGGTTATTATAACCATAAATTTGGCATCTTGCTCGGTTAGCATTAAACCTTCCTCCTCTGCCTCTGAAATTGCCACCTCTTGCTGAATAAGTCCTGCCGCCTCTATTTCCTGAAATCTGATCTCTATTGCCTTGATATTGATAAGGGCCTCTACCTCTGCCTCTTCTTGCTCCAAAATTAGATCCTTGAGTGGTAAGATGGGCACTGAACTGTGTGCTATCAGGCAAGTTATCCATTCCTTCTAGCCTATTTTCAAAACTGAGCAACACAGCATAAGCCTCTGCCATTGTAAATTTCTCTGGCCTAGTGGTGAGGGAGACAATCAAAGGATTATATTCTGAGCCTAGGCCATTCAACAGATACATTATCTGATCACTTTCACTAACCTTTTCACCTATTGATCCAAGCATATCACAAATATTCTTAACTTTTCCAAAATATTCCCTTATCTGTAAAGATCCTTTCTTTGTGGCTTGCAGCTATAATTTCAGTTGCATGATCTTTGCTCTATTATGACTAGCAAAGCTGGGTTTCAAGCATTCACTGATTTCTTTGGCATTATTAAGCCCCACAGTAGTAATAATAATATTTTCAATCAAAGAAGACAGTAAGCTGATCTTGTTTTATCCATCTAACAAACTGTGGATTAATTATACCTTATTCAGTGAACCTATTTAGAGCAGGCTGTTGACCATTTAGAAATCCCTCCAATCCATATCCTCGGATAGCTGCCATCACCTGCTGTTCCCAAAGCAAGAAGTTATTTTCATTGAGCTTGATGTTCACAAGTTGACTTTGTAATTGGATGTTTTCTGAGCTCTGCAAGGCTGTAGATGGTCCCCTCTGCATTTCATCAGCTGCTCCGGCCATTAATAAGAAGGAGACAAGAAAAATAAAATAAAAAATGGATCAGAGACTGGCTCTGATACCATAAAAGTAAAAATAGCTTAATTTCAGTAATAAAGTAAAGAATGAATAAAGCCATTGGGAAGATTTTCTGCTTATATATTTCTTTCTGCTTTTCTTGATACAACTGCAAACTACAAACATATATATATATATATATATATATATATATATATATATATATATATATATATATATATACTAGTCTACCGAATACTCTAGAACCTAGGGTTTCCATGTTCTTGAGGTCTAGCTACACCACAATGTATTTGTTTGCACAGGATTTAATCCCCTTTGCCACAGTTGGCTTATTGGCTCCATGCACACGTTCCAATGTTTGTTTTGTCTTTATGTGATCCATCAGCTTGTCCATCTTTATTCATGATGTTGTTCCTACTTGATGATTCATCTGCCAAGTCACCAACACTTGTTGAGCTGTCCAGTGAGCTGCCATTGTTAATATAGCCATGAAAGGAATTTAGCTGACATCCCCTAAGTCACATGCTATTTTGATGATTTATTTCAGTTTGAGTTAAATAATTGGCTTGTGCATTTTCGCTTTCAATGAGAAATTTCTCAAGAGTTATCTAAATCTCATTAATCCAATTATTACCTACATGAAATTTCTTTTTTCCGAATTTACTACATAATATGTATTATAATTATATTGGGCTGCTCAACATTTAAATATAATTGTGAAAAGACATATATACTCTTAACTTTTTTTAAAAATTTCAAGGGGCTCAGTCCTTGGGCCCATAGTGTGTCCGTCCCTGATTATAATCTACGAGCCATATATAATGTGGTTAATTAACATCTTCGTTATTCTCTACATAACTTTGAATGTTGAAATTCTACTTAATTTAAAATAAGCAGGGGCAATTTGGAAATTATGTTTTGCATCTTGTTTTGCGTATTACCCATGCTGGGTGGTCCTTTTCTTTTTTTTCTTGGATATATATTTGAAATTTGAGTTCATTCGCTTGTATTGATAATTTGATATGACCCGTTTCTGTTTGTTTTTTATTCATCATAGCCTTGTTAGATGGATTAACATTCATGAAAGGTACAGCCTTGGTAAATTTTTAGTTCCTTGTCATTGAATTAGAAATTTATTATATCTCTTATGTAGGAATATTTCAGATTCTTGTATAAGGAAGATTTTTAGAGTTATTGCAATTTAACTGATTCTTAATATTTAGTTTGAGAATAACTGAGATGACTAATTAATTATTACACTTTTTTTGTTCTGTAGAATAATAATAACACAAAACAAGCAAGAGGGTTCATTCGCAAGGAGCCTCATCAGAGAGGGTTTATCACATACTGTTTGTTGCTAAATGAAATCTTGACCACTTGAAATGGTTATTATTGTGGATTTTTGTTTTTATATTATCGAAATTCTTGTAGTGCTTAAGTCAGATGTTTTTGAAACTTTATTATTATTTATAACTGAATAAATGGCTTTTTGCAGCATCAATGCCAGATTGGTTAAAATTGGGATTTTGGGTTTCTCCGGTTTCGTGTGGGGAGATAGGCCTTGCATTTAATGAATTTCTTGCTCCAAGGTGGCAAAAGGTGAGTGCATTAGTTAAGTTCTGATTGAACAAGACTCCAAAATAGCCATGATGCCAACCCCTTTGTCTCACGGATGCCAAAGCAGAACAAGCCTTCAGGCCAGAACGGCCGGTTTGTTGCCAGGTGGAGGGGTGCAATACTGATCTGTCAAAGGCGAAGGAGTATCATCAGAAGCACAGGGTTTGCAATGTCCATTCGAAGTTCCCCAAGTTTATTGTCGGAGGGGTTGAGCGTCAAGTTTTGCCAGCAATGCAGCAGATAATTAATTTTCTACGGAAAAATAAATAAATAAATAAAATAATTCGTTATACTAATGTTTGTTGCTGCTTCTTGTTTCTGGTGAAGGTTCCATACTTTGTGTGAATTTGATGAGAAAAAGAGTTGTAGAAGAAGGCTTTCGAATCATAATGCGAGGCGACGCAAGCCACAGCAGGATACTATGCTAGCTAAGACTTCACTTACCTTATAACTCGTACCATGGACACTACTACAGAAATCACTTTTTAAGACGGTTTTTTTTTGGATTTTAAGGCGGTTTTAAAACCACCGTAGTATCCCCAGCCGTAAATATTTACGGCGGTTTTCAAAAACCGCCTTAAAAAGTTAGTATTTACGGCGGTTCTGAGTCTATTATAACGGCGGTTTAGAAACCGCCTTAGTATATACAGTTTCAACGGCGGTTTTGTAGAACCGACGTCGAAATATCAATTTAACGGCGGTTTTTAAAACCGCCGTAGAACAATACCATTTTACGGCGGTTTCACAACCGCCGTTACATATATTATTCTACGGCGGTTTTCGAACCGCTGTTAAATATATTGCTCTACGGCGGTTTTGGAAACCGCCGTTAATTAATGTTTTCGACGACGTCAGTTCTAAAAACCGACGTTAATTTTGTGTTTTTTTAACGTTGGTTTTCTACAACCGTCGTAAATAATTGAACTGAACCTGCGCTAATTTCCTGCTTTTTTTTTTTTTGATTGAAATATCTGAAATGAAATTGAACCGCTGATTTAAAATGCAACCAAACTAATAAACAACTCAACCAAATTCATACATAAATTAAGCAATCTAAAATACAACCAAACTGAAAAATAATTCAATCCAATTCATCATCCACAACTAAAACAATAAAAAATGTAATCAAACTTCGAAATGATCCAAAATGCAATCAAAACTTCAAAACAATCCAAAACAATTAATTCACAATGAAACCTAAACTTCAAGAGTATACATCTARTACATACCCCAATCATCCATCATAAATGTTAATGAAATATCTCGCCCATTGATCTTGTATTTCCTTGATACTATCAGCACTAAATGGTTGGTCACTAAACATCTGCAAATAATATTTAATATACGTATTTAGCAATAATGAAATTAAAAAAAAAAAGAGTTACAACATTCTTGCTATAAAATAAAATATTATAAATATTACCTCTTGCCAATTTTCCGTAATACCCACTCGAACAATAGTCCACATCTAAAGCATGACATAATAACCCGACTCCCAAACTTCATCTTGTTTATTACACTGTGAGAGAAACATAAGGTTTKATTGAAAAATAAACCTTCGATGACCATGAATGTAACAACCAAATATATTCAAAGAAACGTAATARGTTACCTTTGGAAAAAGCCAATTAACCCCTTGCTTAGATTTACTCAAATGCGCACCACTCAACATCTTAAATGGGGTCACAACACTATTAAAAAAATAAAGAAATATTATAGCACATTATAACAATACACGTTACATTATAACAATATCCAAATTTATTGTACCCAATTTCACAAAATCAAACAATATAATCCGCCGATTAAAGCCAAATTCAAAAGACAAATCCAAAATACAACCAAACTTACCAATAATATCAACAATCTATTGTCCCAATTTAAAAAATTGCAGTTTAGTCCTTAAATTATTAAAACAATCTATTTCATGCTTAGAACCAAAACATACATTCACATTCTATATGTTGTAAGTATTTTAAACTAGAGTTTACCTTTGTACTAGCAATTTGATGTTTGAGTCGGGCTTAAGGTGATTTGAACAAAGCCACACAACAGTCCCTTCTTGAGGCAAAATTACAAAGAGTTGTCAATGTTGCCTGCATTTTGAAATGAATATTATTAAAAAGTATTCATGCAACCTACAGTAATACTACAACTTATAGTTTAAGTTGTACTTACTTATGATGGTATGCTCCCAGGTATATTTGCTTTTTATATTCGTGCATATGTTTGAGCATGGACGGGACCAAAGTGCTTGCATGTTTCTTGTTACCTATATTTTGTAAGGATAGAGGCTCAATGAATCCATATACAACATCCGATCGGTTCTCAACAACGAGTGATTTCAAAAACCTAACATATRCATGACAACAAGTAATCAATCAAAGTTATAAATCAATTAATGAACCTAAAAATGTATTAAATAAAGAATTAAAATATACTTACATGATCCAAAGTTGAACATTCGAGATTTGAAGACACGTTTTTCCTTGCACGAAGTCCAAAACTTCTTGGTAATGAATGGTCACTGGGATGTCATTCTCAAATCCAAAAATACTTAGGTCACACAGAACCCGAAATGGACGGTTATAAAGGCGAGCAGAAATAGTAAGCAATTCAGGAACAGGGTTATCAACGGTCCGACCTTGTTTTCTTGGTCGCTCGGTATCCTAAAACATTAAACATAAATTAATAGTTATTGACACTCTATTTTAGTGTAATTAGCAAATAAACAATTATTACCTGTGTTGACATAGGCTTCACAAGATGTTTTGGCCATGCAATAAAACCACCTAGTGCTTGCCTCACCGTGATTACCTCTTCACTTGGCACCGGGATGAGAGCATCACCATCTCGAATGTCCTCAACCACCACTCTAACCAAATCTTTCGACAAAGGCACCCCATGTAGCGTCGAACCGCCTTTAATTAACAGCCTTAGAAAGCTGTTTCTGTAGTAGTGGGAGGAAGATGAGGACGAGGTGCCTGAGATTGAGGCCGCTCACTTTGAGGAGTCGATGAAGTACGCTCGCAGGAATTTTGATGTTGAAATTGTGTAATGTTTATAGTTGACAATATTTATTATTGAATTTTGGTGTATTCTTTGGTGATATAATTAATATATTTATTATTAGTGATTTTGGTGTATTACTGCTTTCATTTTATTATTTTTAATTTTTTTTAAAACTTTCTAAAAAGTAACTTTTGTACACCCGTTCTAGAAAGTAGAATTTTCAGAACATATTTTCTAAACTCCGTTCTAGAAAGTAGACTTCAGAATGTATTTTTTAAATTTCGTTCTAGAAAAATAGACTTTTCAGAACGTATGTTTTAAAATTTCATTCTAAAAGGACTTTTCAGAACGTATTTTCTAAAATCTTTTCTAGAAAGTAGAATTTCAGAACGTATTTTTTAAAATTCGTTCTAGAAAATGGACTTTTCGGAACGTATTTTTAAAATCCGTTCTAAAATGGACTTTTCAGAACATATTTTTTAAAACTCGTTATAGAAAATGGACTTTTCAGAACGTATTTTTTAAAATATGTTCTAAAAAGTTGTTGCTAGGACCGGAAAGATGACTTTTTAGAACGGGTAAAATAACCATTCTAGAATGTCAGACATTCTAGAACGGATAAAAATAATCGTTCTAGAAAGTCAAACTTTCTAGAACAGCTGTATTTAGAATGCAGCAGAATACTATTTGGATGCCTATTTTATCCGTTTTAGAATATCTCTACTGCACTAGTGGAGATTCTGCTCCTTGGTCGTACACCGAACTCTTCAAAGGCAAGTTAGACTCTACCTCTTAGTCATTATGTCTAAGAACTTGAACGAGTATGTGGATGATGCCCCTCTTGCCAATCATTATCAATGGGTTTAAAGGACTAACATCATGGTTGATCCCACGGAGGAGGTTTTGACTCTTTCTTACAAACAATTTGAAATATTAAAAACCTTGTCTTACATTCCAACGCACCGGGAGTGCTACGTTCCAAGGCCCAAGAATGGTGGTTTGATTTTAGCACCACACTACTTCCTTTGCTTATATGAGAGTATGTTTCATTCTGAGCTAAAGTTTCTATTGCATGCCACCATCAAAGAGATCAAACATAGTGACTAAGAGGTAGAGGATAAGGCTTACTTGCTTTTGAAGAGCTCGGTGTACGAACCAAGGAGCAATATCCCCAACCTAAAATATGTAAGAACTTTCGTCAAAAGAGCAGGAGTCCTTTGCAACTTATGCACCAAAAGTGCACAAAGAAGTCAATTGCAACTTAAGCACCAAAGGAGCACAAATGAATCACTTGCAACTTCAACTATGAAGTCCTCATGGAGCCCAGGGAGTGCTTTAGAAGCAAACAAGTTAGACAAAGGACTTCTGAAAAGCAAAAAGCACTTGGTTGCCCACGTATAAGACTTCTCACACCTTGGAAATGACAAAAAAGGTGTGGGGCATGAGTATTTAGGAAACAAATACAATTTTTATTCCAAGATTCCACACGCATCTAAATAAAATTAAAAAAAATACCTAGGAGGCAAATGAGATTATCGGTATTTGTGAATTATCTTTGGTGGTATAGTTTTTCATATTAGATACATATGTTATATTTTAAACTTGTGTGCTCAAGATAGTTTGAATTATTTAAAAATGAATTTTCTCCTATCAAAATGATAATCATGACTTTTTTTTATAGAAATAAATATTTACAATGAGAATAAGTGAGATTTTGTGAGGAGAACGAGCTTCATGGCAAAATATTTTCACTCAATATGCCTACTCATTGGAACTCTACATATAAATTATTGAAAGATACATATGTGTATAGAGAGGTGGTGTGTGCATTTTGTGGCCAATAAAAAACTTGGATTGTATTATATACAAACCAATGTACTACATGTCAGTATTTTAACAAACTTTTATAGGTATTTGATGATACTTCTAAATTATTTTCTGTTGTTTATTATCATACTTTCACCTTATTGTTGAACATTGTGTTAAAATTGCATTCATTTTTAAGAAGTGTATAAAAAATGAATGTTTGGAAGAATGTGTTATCCAAATGAAACGAAAATGTTTGAAGTATTATTATTACATTTTGAGTGTTTTCCTAGTAGCTGCATTATTAGATCCTAATCATATAGAAAGTGGTTTAGAACTTTATGTTAATAGTAACTATGATGCTTTATTATCTTTTGAAGATTTTGAGATTCCTTCTACGTATAATATCATTCAAAATGTGAAAAGATCTTTATTTGATATATTTAAAGAATATTTTATAAATTTTGACGGTCCTCTTTCTATGAGTACTTTTGATCGACAAGCTTCTACTAAAACTGGTAATCATAGTAGAAGTGATGGCGGTTTGTGGGATTTGAGGGCTTTTTTGGAATAAAATGAAATTACGGATAGGCCGTTTGGGTTACTCCATCGGTTCTAACCTTTATCAAGAGTCTTATCAAACAACAACTTTTAAGTATGGAACGTTGGGGGAAAATAAAGCCAACAACGAGTTTGATGTTGTGAATTGATGGTCATCGAAAAAATCACTTTATCCCATTGTTAACATCATCGCCAAGGAGAATTCCCCCCTCCTTCTCTCTACCTTATCCTCCCGCCAGCAACACTTCCCCAACATTAGTTAAAGCTTAATAAAGAAAGGATATACACAAAATCAAAAGAAAAATAAGAAAGAGGGTTAGAAAGTCATGGGTTGCCTCCCATGGAGCGCGTTTGTTTAAAGTCGTTCGCTCAACTATCCTTTCTCGATCAGGACTCCGTCGGGGGCACATCTCCCAAGTTCTCCTCCTCTATGATCAAACATGCCTCATCACTCGCGGAAAGCTCGACGAAGCTAATCTTGGATTTTATTTCTCCATCTTCCAAGTAAACATACTTGAGATAACTTGGAATGGTCTTGAGCTCCGGCTTCGGTATAGGAATCGGTTCCACGCTTGCTCTCTCGAATGTCCCTATCACCCCCTCTGATAGAAACGTTAGCCACTTGTCGTCCTCGACGACCTCATCCACAACTTTCTCATAAGCCTCCTCAACCACCTCTACTATTGGGTCAACCATAGCACAATCGGCTTGAAAAGAGGACGGGGAAGCGACACTTAAGTCATGGGTCAAAAAACTCACCGTTTCCTCGAAAACCGAGAATGTCAACTTCCCATTCTTCACGTCAATCATGGTGTTCGTGGTTTCCATAAATGGTCATCCAAGCAAGATCGTGTGCTCACGGATTTTGTTGATCACTTCTCCAACATCTAAAACCACGAATCCACGGGAACTATGAGGCCTCCTACTCACACCAACACATCTTCGACGATCCCCTTCGGGTACCGAATTGATTGTTCGGTCAATTATAAACACATCCTCATTTCCTTGAGACCGCCCAACTCCAATTGTTCATAGATGGAGTAGGGCGTCATATTAATCCTCGCGCCGAGGTCTAGCATCCCTCGTGTTTCCTTGCCATTTTCTGAGAGTGATCTTTATACAAAAACTTCCTGGGTCGCCCTCCTTAGGTGAAAGAGGGTCACTATAAATGATGCTTGCCGCGTTTGATATGCGCACCTTCTCGTTGTCCTCAAACCGTCGCTTCTTGGATGTCAACTCCTTGAAAACTTGGTATACGCGGGCACGTTTTGGATAATATCGATCAAGGGAAGGTTGATGTTAACCTTGGACAACATCTTGTATAACTCAATAAATTGGGCGTTTTGCTTTGTCGGTCTGATACGGCTTGAAAATGGGATCGGAGGTCGGTATGGCATAGCAGATTTATGGAGTCCCCTGGTAGCCTCGGTGTCCTTCGCCTTCCCGCTTGAAGAGGATGTGGGTGGGCTAGAAGTGACCACGGGATCGTCTACAACTTGGAGTGAAGGCAGGGATCATCGATGGGATGGGCAACCATGTTATCTACCACCTTGCCGCTTCGAAGAACCGTCACGGCTTGGGCTTGAACCGGTTGACTCGGTAGTTTTCCCTTATCGCGGCCCCGCTTAAGCTCGTTAACATCCTCCTCTACTTGCCCTACTTGTGTCTCTAAACTTTCAAGCCGCTTGTTCAATTGTTGGATGGAACCCGAAAGTTCGGTCAAGATGGACTCCATGCTTGGTTGACGTGATGCAAAATGATCTTGAGGAGCCGAAAACAATGCTTGAGAATGGGAAATGTGGTCGTGCGTTGAATGGTACTTGAGGCCGTGGTTGTTGTATCAGAGGCCCGGGTTGATTTTGAGCATTGGTCCTGTCCCTTCACCCAAAGTTAGGGTCCTTCACCCGGGGTTGTACGTTTGGGAATATGGATCATTGTGTTGTTGGATCCCACTTCGTTGGCCTTGGTTTGGTTGCGAGGCTTTGTAACCTTGGATAGCGAACGCTTGTTCGTCGAACTCACTTGGTTGACCATAAACCCTTGGGCATATTCTAGCTCCATGACCCGAGATGCCGCACGTGGTGCATGTCTCCATCGGACCCGAGTAGAGCTTGGTGAGAGAAGCCACTTGACTCTCGAGGTCGGCAATCTTACGGGCCTACTCGGGCTCATCCATCGTCTAGACTTCCTTTACTTGCTCTTTCCATTCCAATATGGTCATTTGGTGATCATCCATAAGCAATATAATATGGATTCTTCCGGTATGGTTAAGGATCGTAGATATGTGGCTAAGCCTATAAATCTGGCAGAAGAATAATTATGTTAAAACTTGTAGTCAAATTTTATTTAAAAAAACCCAGATAAGTCTCCATCCATCATCGTTCTAGACCTAGTCCCTCGATAAAAATCCAAAATTAGAGCCATAGAATTAAGGAAACATTGAACGTTTTCCCTTTTTCTTTTTTTTTTTCTTTTTTTTTTTTTTTTTTTTTTTGCATTTGAGAATCTACATCTGTACATCGAATTGATGGGTGCATCTATCCCATTTTCCATATATCTCTTTTGAAGAAGTGCATCAGCCCAAAGTCAACGCCATCTCCGGGTTTGCCCATTCTAGATCAAGACGATAGTTTCAAAATAACTCCAATAACCAGCATTGATCGCCGATTGTTTACCGACCATGGACAAGAGGTGCACTAGTTTATTGCACAATGGTTGCACACTGACATCCTTACCTGGGAACATGAGTCATCCTCAAGAAGAATTTCAAATCATTAATCCTCAGGGTCAAGGACCTTCGCCAGTGGAAAATATTGCTATGGCATTGATAGAGCAATTTAGGGATATTGGATCTTGGGTTATAGAAATTGAAAGAAGAAAGATTGGGATTGAGATGTGATTGCGAGTGAAGAACAAGGGACATTTTGATGCTAAAAATGAGTGCACGCGTCTTTTGAGGTCCCCTTATTAATTATTTTAGTATCATTTTGGGGGTTTATTAAATAAATATTGTATTATTTATTCAAAGTTGAAAAAATATTATAGAAAAAAATTTGAAAAATTAGGTCGGGACGCCACTCCGAGTGGGCAAATACTTGGGTGAGACCGGTCTCATAGTATGAGACCACTTTTTACCACAAACATATTTGGCCCGCCGATTGCCTAACCCGCCCGTGACCCACCCACATCGATATACTTTCGATACATTAAACCTACCCATCTCATTCCCACACCTTCTCCGCGTCTCCTTTTCTTCGGTTTTCTCCATCTCAAAATTCAGAAAATCAAACAACATTCCTCCTCCTTCTTCGATGGTGATGGACCGGCAATTGGAGGCAGCGTCAGAAGACGGCGACCGCCATGGCGTTCTCCTCTCCATGGTAGCGGCCCGGATGGCTTGGACTCCGGCTCGCACGGAAGCATCAATTGGCAATCAGATCATCCTCTCCGGCGACGACTAACAAGGCAGCGATGGTGAGGGGCAACAACGGTCAGCAGCAAAATGGCAGTGGTAGCGTGGCTTGGCTTGAATCGACGGCTGACAGCGATTCGGCTATCTCGATGCGTATGTGATAATTATGAGGTAACCCATCTTTGTAACGAAGAGTGGACGATAATTCAGCAATTTAGAGAACTAATTTGGGGATATGTCGACTTATATGTCTGTAATTGTGCAGATTAATAAATACTTGAGTTCTTCATATCAAAGGTTTTGAATTTAGCAGGTTCTCGGGTCTCATATTTCTTCGGAGTTACTAGAATTCAGCAATTAGTTTTTGGTTTTTCTTTCTCCACCCCCGGGAATTTTAGTTTAATATGTTTATGGTTTAACATCTAGCAATTCTCAAAACAAGTTATTTGATTACATATATTTGTCTTTTTATTTTCTGATATAATTGAATTTTACCGCAGGATTCATGGCTACCAAATTGATCGGAGGTTCATAAAGTGCACAATCTTTTTTTATTTAAAGAGATTCATAAAGTTTACAATCATATGCTTTTTTTTTATTTAAAGAGATTTGGCAGTTATGGGTTATGGTGATAATGATGTGAGGACTCTATTTGTGGATTTTGGGGTTTTTTTTTTCTTTTAATTTGCATTTTGTAAGTCATGGTGTGGATTTTGTTTTTTTCTTTTAATAAAAATGTTGGATTTTTTTTTATTTAATAAAAATGTTAAGTTTCCAATTTGTGATATTCTTTGGTATTTGAATTCCTTTAATATCATTTAATATCATTTTTTAATGCGTGTTGTTGTTTGATGCCTTTTGTTATACATTTTGAGATGAGAAAATAGACGTTTATATAAATTACAAAATATGCACATATTTATCATGTTGGCTTGATGAACTTTGTTATATAGAGGAATGATATTTTAGAACTTTTGATGTTCATTTTTGTGTGCAATGTTATACTCGTTTTTGGCATATTTCTAGTATTCTTAATACCTCATATGTAAAAACTATTTGAGTATCACAGAATATTGTTAAAGTATCACAAAAGATTGCTAAAGTATCACAAAATATTTTTAAAATATCACAAGTTTTTATACCTAATTTTAATTAAAGTATAGTTAAGTAATGTTCTTAACTCAAGTTGTTCAAGTATCACAAAACATTGTTAAAGTATTACAAAAGATTGTTAAAGTATCACAAGTTTTTTATACATATTACAAAAAAACATAGTTAAGTAACATTTTTAACCCAAGTTATTTGAGTATCACAAAACATTGTTAAAGTATCACAAAACATTGTTAAAGTATCACAAAAGATTGTTAAAATATTACAAGTTTTTTATACCTATTTTTGATTAAAGTATAGTTAAGTGATATTTTAAACTCAAATTGTTTAAGTATCACAAAATATTGTTAAAGTATTACAAGTTTTTTATACATATTCTTACAATAAAARATAATTAAGTAACATTTTTAACTCAAATTATTTGAGTATCACATAACATTGTTAAAGTATCACAAAATATTATTAAAATAGCACAATCTTTTATACCTATTTTTAATTAAAGTATAGTTAAGTACTATTTTTAACTCAAGTTGTTTAAGTATCACAAAATATTGTTAAAGTATTACAAAAGATCGTTAAAGTATCACAAGTTTTTTATACATCCAATAAAACATAGTTAAGTAACATTTTTAAGTTAAGTTATTTGAGTATCACAAAATATTGTTAAAGTATCACAAAATATTATAAAATATTACAAAAAATTGTTAAAATATCACAAGTTATTTATACCTATTTTTAATTAAAGTATAGTTAAGTAATATTTCTTAACTCAAGTTATTTAATTATCACAAAATATTGTTAAATTATTACAAAAGATTGTTAAAGTATCACAAGTTTTTTATACATATTTTTACAATAAAACATAATTGAGTAACAATTTTAACTCAAGTTATTTGAGTATCACAAAATATTGTTAAAGTATCAAAAAGATTGTTAAAATATCACAAGTTTTCTATACCTATTTTTGATTAAAGTATAGTTAAGTAATATTTTTAACTCAAGTTTTTTAAGTATCACAAAATATTGTTAAAGTATTACAAGTTTTTTACATATTTTTACAATAAAACATAGTTAAGTAATATTTTTAACTCAAATTATTTAAGTATTACAGAACATTGTTAAAGTATTACAAAAGATTTTTAAAATACCACAAATTTCTTATACCTATTTTGTAATATCTTAATAACTTTCTATAATATTTTAATTTTTGTGATACTTTTAGTCGAATCTCTGATACTTTAAAGTGAGTTTGTGATATTTTATAAATAAATAGATAGTTGAAATATCACAACACATACAAATCACAAGTTTCTTTTTCTATCTTTCTTGTACATGCACCGAATTCGTATGCACCGAATTCGTGACTTCACGACTCGAACTACACGAAATAAAAAAACTATTTCTTGTACATTGGCACAAAGGTCCCTAATACACATCAACCTACCACTCTATGAAGCYACAAACTCATAAGACAAAAATAAAGCAGCAAATGATAAAGGCCTACACCTCAACAGTATCCATGGTGATGTCGCTGGTTCAGGCCAACCAAAAGACAACCAATTCTTTCACTTCATCTAACAGGAATGTATCATACTTGAAGCCAAGCGAAAAGCAACTCCCACTCCTCGTCATGTGACATGGTCCTCTGTCAACAAAACTATTAATTACAATGAAAAGAAATCACATGCATAAAACTATGGACACCGTACAATTGTGTCCTTAACCCTTCAGGGGAAAACTCAAAAAATTAGATTATAGGCTGAAATATAGTACACAAAATAGCAAAATATTACATTTTTAAGAAAAAAAAACACCACGAATGGCCGCATGAAACGCTCCGATTGCAATAGGATCCGTGTCGGAATCCGTCTTTCCGGGAGACGAGCCAACGACCGGGACAACACATCGATGCCATCAGCAATTGCGTCGTCAAACGCTTTGAGGATAGCGGACCACATGCATCCCCTGCCAGCTGTACAAACACGGCACACTGCGATTCTCGAACCTGGCGAGCCCCCTACAGCCGTCCCATTAGCCAGGCCGTAGTACGATGCCCCGAAAACAGGCCT
The DNA here is from genome assembly GCA_014905375.1 of Phtheirospermum japonicum. Taxonomy (NCBI): domain Eukaryota; kingdom Viridiplantae; phylum Streptophyta; class Magnoliopsida; order Lamiales; family Orobanchaceae; genus Phtheirospermum; species Phtheirospermum japonicum. The sequence continues at coordinate 2,641,505 of BMAC01000050.1, forward strand.
CCCGGCTGCAGTCGACGCGARATGTGTACCATGGCCCACGTCGTCTCTGGGCGTCCCTGACTCAGCATCATCATCGTAATACCTCGCTCCGATCAGTTTCCTATCAAAAATTGTTTCCAAAAAAAAAATTATTGAACGAAAAAATATTAACTAAATTTATTAAATCATCAGAGGTTTTATTACCTGTTACACGTGGACGAAGTGAAATTATCGCCTACCATGCATACTCCCTTCCAGCGCGATGGGACCGGGCCCATGTCATCGTCGACGAAACTCTTGGACTCGGGCCAAGTTCCTGTATCTAAGATGCCAATGATAGTGTTGGCACCGGTCGAAGCAGAGACAAGTGGGGAGCTTGGTAAGGAATTGATTTTTACAGCAGTTTGGTATTTAAGGAAGTCCCAAGAATGAGTAGTGTGGAGTTGTAAAACCAGGTCGGGAAAAACAGACACCACTCCCGGGCTGTGGGATATTGATTTCGCTTGTTCGTTTGATAAACGAGCGGCGAACCCCGAGAAACCTTTGCTGTAGGTTTCTAGAACAGAGTTTCTCTTCCTGAAATTAGATAGTTTTATTAAGTGAAGCAGTTAGGAAAACAATAATAGTTCAAGAATTAAAATTAAAAATTGGTTGTAAGCATCTCCGCAAATTAAAATTGGTGGGGCGATTCATTCAGGTGTTTTGTCAAACACCTTGCAGGCACCTCTTGATTTAAGCAATTTTGGAAAGATAAACAAAAGTCTTGATAAGATAAATAATATCATTAGAAAAAAAATCGTCATTTTCTTGCCTGCAAAATTCATTTAAAAAAAAATTTAAAAAAAAACCCACGAATGGTCATAATCAACAGTAAAAACACACACCACCACACACCCACACACACACACATATATATATATATATATATATATTCACACACACTGAGCAAAAATCACAATTAGATAATGGTTATAATCATAACAATACAAATCACCCTTATGTTAAGCTATATAAACACAATAAAAAAGAAAACAGTCTATTATTAAAATTAAAAGTCGATGGAGAAGGGAAATTACCTCCGTTTCTAAACCAAAGTGTACAATTTGGCTGCCTCATTGAGACGCTTTTGATTCCGACGGCGGCGAAAATTGTGAGAAGCCATTGTAGAGTTGAAAATTGGGGGATGAATGAAGGATTGAAGGTGATTTTTTGCATTTCTGTGCGAATTCACTCGTTTATCTTACGGTAGAAACTGAGTTTGGTTTGTCGGGTCGTCTGTAAGCGGGTTAGAAGAATGGGTATTTTAGTTGGGTTAAAAGTGGTCTCATACTATGAGACCGGTCTCACCCAATACCTACTCCTCCGAGTGGCGTCTCGCCTGTGGGAAAATTGCGGGACGCCACTCGGAGTGGCGTCTCGGACCAATTTTAAAAAAAAAAGTTTCGTGGCAGAATTAAAAAAAAAACTTGGGGAGCGGGACGCCACTCCGACTGGTGTCCCGAGGTCGAATCGAAAAAAAAAAGTAGGAGAGCGGGACGCCAGTCGGAGTGGCGTCCCGGGGCGAAAATGAAAAAAAAAGTTGGTCGAAAAAACGGTTTACCATACTCACAACACATATTATTTATTTAATTATATTATTTATTTTAATGATTATTTATTTTTATAATTTGTTAAAAATTCTTTTAGATTAGGTAAAATAAATAAACATATCATAATATGTTCTAAAAATTACAAGAAATTTTATTTCAAAATTAAAAATACAACAAGATTAAAAATAACAACAAATTAACGGAAATTATAATGTTTTTATTTAACGGAAATGAGAAAGTGAACAACTAAATGGAAAATTTCGACACCAACTAAAATAAATTACATAATATCAAAATAGCATCAGACCAAATGTGATCCCGTGCCACACCTCGCCTTTTTCTTGTCCTTGTCCTTGCGTAGGTCGTGATCGTGATGTCGTAGGGGGGATGGTGGTTCCGAAATCTGCACTTGCTCATCAACTCCGCCCTCATCCATATATAAACCAAAACTTCGATGTGCACGATTAGCAGTTTCGTTGGAATCGACATGGGAATGGGTGTGGTTTGGAACTGTGGCCGCGAAATGCCCATGTCTTATGCAGGTGCGAAGCCGGTGTTTAGAATCGGATATTCAGTTTGAAGAAGATCGGTGAACGAGTGCCCAACATATGAAGGAGTATAAAACTGCTCTGCGGGTGTTCCAAAGGTCGGCACGTAATCACCTTCCATGTTATAGGATGATTGACCAATATGTATGCCACGTCCTCCACTACCAGACGCGGGTGCTGTATACTCATCTGGAGCGTCGTGAGATACACTCCTCCTTCCGCGAATTGATACGCTCCTCCTTCTTCCACTACTAGACGCGCCTCCCGTGCGCTCATCTGGAGCATCCTCATGTAGTTCCCCATGAATACGGAACCGTTGCCTCATCTCATCGGCAACTGACTCTACCACATCGTGCATACGACGATAAGAGTCAAATTCGTCGTCTCGAACATCTAACGCAACACGATCGAGTCGTTGACTCCAAGTACTCTACAGAACACTGAAAGACGAACATCAAATCTAATAAATAAAGAAATGTTAATTATGCGAGAAAAGTGAAAAAGATTTATTACAATGGCATCGTGAACGCTGACGTCTGATGGCTGAAACCCTCCCTGTGCATATCTCTCCAAGCGAGAGATGAAACGGCGTGCATTATCCCGATACCATTTGCAATATCCGCTCATTGTACCCGCACCTCTATCTACCCGAATGCCTTGTATCCTCGTTGTCTCTCGTGACTCCCATGCTTGAATCCATGCATGATGATGTACAGTCCACCGGACGTGGTGCATGTGTGCTCGTGATACACTATGTAGAGCCTTGATATCAACCACGCTGTTCTATGGTATCCTCTGACATCTACCGAATTGTCGGGTCACTCGATTGGGAAAATGGATCTCGACAACCGACCAGCAAATCAGTGGGCACTCACTCATCCAACTTTCACTCAAGCACCTGTCCCCAGTGCCTGTATTTCAGGTGCAGCCATATCGTAGGGTTCCCACGTCCACTGCACAATTCAAAAATCAATATCAAGTTCCATTTTAAAATTAATATAAGTAAAACTCTTTTAGTTCTCTACCTCCAACTCGTTCAGCCGATCGAGTGAGTCCCGAAATACTCGTACCAAATTCCTAGAGCTACGCGTATGACTATATTCCGCAATCCACCTGCGTGATAATCCAAGTTAAGTTATGCAAATGAAATGATTCAAACCTTTAGATGAGTAGGTGAATATTACAGTTAACAAATATACCTAGCATCGTACGGCGGTACGGGCAACATGATGTCGTCGGCTGCATTGTAAATGGTCTCATCAAGATCGAAGGAAAGATCTTTGGGTTTTGGTCTAATAGATAAAATTCGGGACCAAGCCCAAATTTACAACAATTCCATCGGCCCACTAATCGTCTTCCTGTCTGATGGCACAGCCAAACACAACTCTCGATAAAGATGAGCAAGCACAGCACTACCCCAACTAATTCCCGATGCTATGTCATCATCCTCGAAAAGACGCAGGTAATGTAAGGAAACATGGTCGTTCGTTGTACCGGGCAACAACAACGAACCTAGCAACAGAAGTGCAATGCCACGAGCGTACTGCACCACCTCGTGCTGTGGCGTGTCATCACCTGGCTGGTTTACCCGTATATGATCACTCAGTGTTGAGAGCTTCAGACGACTCTCACCTTTGATCTCCTCCTCGTGATCCACATATATCCCTACGTGCTCCCAGATGTACTCAACCCAATCCTCCTTGTCCCACTGCACATCATCACCGATTATCGGGGCACCTTCAATGGGAACAGTGGTGAAAGGTGAAAGGTATGCGTCTCCCATGGGAAGGTGAAAGGTATGCGTCTCCCGGCGCCATCGCGCAACTAGTGCGGTGATCAAATGACAGTCCAACCTAGGAATCTCTCCACATCGTGCTACCCCGTAGAAGCCCTAGCGATGTAGCACTGTCATAACACGGGGATGCAGACCTCCATTCTCTACACTGAAATCCCAGAAAATATTAAGAAATGCACATTTCACCCTCAGAACGTCGTCCATCTGACCACCGGCCACACTCCTCGATCTATGTAAATGCTGCTGGCTCAGTAGCGGTGATGTCATCTGCAAGGTAAGTACACTTAAACAATAAAATAGTGAATAACGTGCAACAACATGAAGTACAACAATTAATATGAATTATTAATTCAGACATTAATACGAATTACAGCATGAATACTCAATATCAAGATGAATATTACTCAATAAATTCATACAACAACAATTAACTACTACTTGTAGCTCCCCAGGAATTATAAACATCAAATAGTGCCAACGAGTTACAACAACTATCTAACATCTACGCCCAGAACTAGAATGTCCATCGCCTTGTGATGAGCTAGCCAGATTCTGCGCACGGTATTGCTATCTTGCACGTGCTTATGGTTGGTCCATTTCGTTGGGTATCCTACTGCCCCTGATTCGACCTACGGCTCGCTGCCTCCTCGTGTGCGGATCATGAACCAATTCAAAACTTGCCTCATTCCAATCCTCCGAGTCAGGCAATGGTTCAAAAATCCTGGCGGAGTATGTACGTAGGTAAGCAGCAGTACTATAGTAATCTTTGACGTAAACTCGAGGATCCACTCTAAATTCGGTGCACACTTTTATTGCATGAGAGCACGGAATACCACTGCTCACCCATCTACCACAAGAGCATTCTGCATTCGACAAGGACACTCGAAAGTTCCGGGCACGAACGGCCCCATCGACCCGTGCAGAAACTTTGGCCATTTGCGCCGCCCAATTATATCCCGTGACGTGGTAAGATGACCCTAACTGTTGTCTTGACCTGAATATGTCATATATCTTATCAGGCCAAAGTTGTTGCATGTTATGGACTCTTGTCGTATCTTTCAAGCGATCAAGAAAATTATGAATACTTCGGGCAAACGTGATTCGAAACATAGTGGTTATTGGGAGTCGTCTAGCAGATTTCATAACTCCATTGATATTCTCGGACATGTTGGTCGTCAAAATACCACACCGTTTGCCGCCGTCGTGGGACACTGTCCACTTGCTCTTATCAATGCCATCCAGATATGCAAATGGATCTGGATCAAGTGCCTTAATCTGCTCCATTATTTTGTGAAAGACTGAAACTCTTGGTTCTGCTCCAGCTTGGAAACACATATCCTTCAATGTCACAGACTTGGCATGCGTATTAAAATTAGAAGAGACATGTCGCAAACAAAAAACGTTAGAAGAGAATGCCGGAACTTGTTCTAGTGCACTAAGTAGGCCGGCATGTCAGTCAGAGTTAAGACAAACCCCTTCTATGTCTCGAATGATATATTTTGCAACCATGTGAAGGAACCAATGCCATGAACTATAACTCTCTGAATCAACGAATGCATAAGCTAGTGGCAAGACTTTCTGGTTTGCGTCAATAGCACATGCGATCAACAACGTGTGCTTGTACTTTCCAACCAAAAAGGTTCCACCAACACTGATCACCTTGCGACAATGTCTAAAAGCCTCGATACATGGTCGAAATGCCCAGAATACAAATCTTAACATATGCACACCGGCTATTCCAGAAGATTTGTGTAGCCACTTGACCACTGTCCCTGGGTTGTACGTCTGCAGGGCCTCCATGTATTTTGGTAAATGTTGGACCGATTCCTCCCACGTCCCGTACACATTTTCACGAGCCCGACTCAAACCTTGTCATGCCTTGTGATATGGCACGTTATAACCATATTCTTGTTCGACAGCACTCTGGACATGCAAAGCACCATATAACGGATCTTTCTCGACGTGAGTGGTAATGAGCATGGCAATCATGTTTTTACATAAATTAGGGTGATCGTGACGTGTAAAAGATGCAAGACATCTATGCGCAGGACCCAATCTTGTGATTACCCAAGCACCCTTTCGTTTACGGTAGCATGCGCGGAGACACCATTCGCAGTCAGGTGATTCATTGAATAATGGGTTCGGAATATCTACATGAGTCCCCCCCAAGGGGTTTCGACAAACAAACAACTTTCCACACCGTTGGARTGCTCTCCAACACTCTATACGCACACTTGGCGACGCGCACAGAGTAATCTTTCACGGCCCACATCATATGTTTTTTATCTCTGAATAGCATGCCTGTTCTCAACACTTCTTCGGCTTTATCGTAGTAGTAGTCCCCTCGGGGCACATCATTGAATCAATAGGAGTGTCTCCGTACTCTGCTTCGAAAAATGGTAAGTTCTTGTATAGTTCTGATCCTCTATCCACTCGTCTATGGGTTGTAGGGGCACGTTCAACTTCGGTATGTTCGGAATGATCTTCATRTGGTATGCTGCCCCCCAACTGAAAGAATTCCTCGTCYGTTTCATAACCATCATCTACTTCATCTGGAATATATTCGGAATTGCTTCCTTCATCTGGACCGAAACAATCGACGGGATAGTCCGGGATCACCAATGGGGGAGGGGGATGATGCTCGGCGGGATCTACATTTGCATATTCATCCTCGTCTCGTAGAATTGATGCATACATGTCATATTCATTGCCGTGATACATATTCGCCATATGTGTACTTACTTCTCACATAACAAATTCTTTTTCATATTTTCACAAAATTAGTAACTCCTCATACACAACTAAAATCAATTTTAAAAAATAATTAACAACAAACATTAACCGAATAAATTCAATTTTTCACATAATTAACAATTTCATATTAATTCAAATTCTCACATAATTATTAATTTCTCACAAAATACAAATATTCACATAATGAATAATCTCATCAAAAAGAATCATTACAAACAAATAATTTCAAAATTTTAACGTGACTAATAAACGCGCACAAAATTAATAAATTCAACCATTCACATAATTATTAATTTTATCACAACCATATAAGATCAATTTCATGAATAACGCGCACAAAATTAATAAATTCAACCATTCACATAATTATTAATTTTATCACAACCATATAAGATCAATTTTCATGAATAATTAATAAGTAAGCACAAACCTAATAAATTCAACATTTCACATAATTAATAATTTTTTCACAAACACATGCTATTAATTTTCATAATAACCAACTAAACACATAACTAATAAATTCAAAAACTCACATGATTAACAAATCAAATAAAAATTAAAAAGTATTCACAAGTAATAATCCACATATATATAAATTTAATATATACAAAAAATAATTAATAATTTTTTCACAACCACATGCTATTAATTTTCATAACAACGAACTAAACACATAATTACACATGATTAAAAAATTAAATAAAAATTAAAAAGTATTCACAAGTCAAAATCCACATATATCTAAATTTAATATATACAAAAAATAACTAAAATAACTAAAACATGAATTGAAACATAAATTCAAAAAACATATAAATTAATTAATGACAATTCAAACTTACCTTGTTTGAATTGAAGCTTGAAGAATGGAGAAGGGGGGAGCCGCGCCTCTCCGCTGCTGGGAATGGAAGAAGAGAAGGGAAGGAGAGGAAAGAGGAGAGGAGAGGAGGAAAGTGGGCATGAGTGGGGGAGTTACGGTTTTTTAAGGCCGAATTATTTTTTTCAAATTTGCCCCGGGATGCCAGTCGGAGTGGCGTCCCGCTCTCATCGGGTATTTTTTTTTCATTTTCACCCCGGGACGCCACTCCGACTGGCGTCCCGCTCTCCTACTTTTTTTTTTCAATTTTGCCCCGAAATTTCTTTTTTAAAATTGGTCCGAGACGCCACTCCGAGTGGCGTCCCGCAATTTTCCCACAGGCGAGACGCCACTCGGAGTGGCGTCCCGACCTAATTTTTAAAAAAAAAATTTCTGTAATATTTTTTCAACTTTGAATAAAAATTACAATATTTATTTTATAAACCCTCATTTTGGGTCTGTAGTTTTTCAATATGGTTGATGGAGGACCTTAATGGTCTTGGAAGGTCGAGATTTACCTCATGGAATATAGAAGATTTAAAAGAATTTGTTGAAGAATCGAGAACCTCTAACATAGAAAGTTCGAGTTATATTCAAATGAAATTATCATATAATTAATATTAAATAAATTAATAAATAATATATTATGATCTAGGACAACACTTTTGTCAGTTTGGACTAACGGATCAAACGTTAGACCAAAATCTCATATCAATACATTATTACAAAAATCAATACATTATAGTGAAAAACCAATACATCATAATACCAATACATCATAGTACAAAAACCAATACATCATTGCACGGGTAAGAGATTTAGGAAAAAACAATATTTTCAAGTGAAAAACCAATACATCATAGTACAAAAACTAATACATTATAGTATCGGGTCAAATGGTCTAACGGTTCATAACCCGTCAATTTGGCCTAACGCAATTGTTTGCCTATGATCTAAATTTATTATCGATGTATAAGAATAATCGATCATAGATTTAGACCCCTCCTAATGTGCTTCGACACCTCAATACCTGGATCAGCAGACTCGCTCTGCTTATTGGCACTGCACTGTTCGGACCTCTTCTTGTTCTCGAGTTTATCACACTCTACGTTTCATGCCCTAGTAAAGATGCATGATATATAAAATTTAAGTCATTTGTAATAATAATAATAATTTATGATTTAATAAAAAGACATAATAAAATCATTACCTCCAGACCCCCTCAACAATGATCCTTGGCGCCTGGCCAGTCTGATCACGAAACTGCTTATACTCGTTAAGCCGCTTATCATACTTGTCCCCCATCGTGTAAAAAAATATCACATGTATAGCTTATGAACTATACAGTTCTGTGTTCCAATAACAACGATTCTACAAAATAAAAAAATTATTACAATTCAGTTGATATATGATTCACAAGTTATATTAATGATTAATAAGTTTAGATACAAAAAAAAAAGTTACCTGAAACATATCCCACCACAATTAACGTATGCTCAGGAACTGCCTTATAATGCCACCCGTAGGGATGGAGCTCCTTCTCCATTATCTCTTGAAATATATTGGAAAGTCTGACCTCCCTACTATGTAGTGTTTGTGGTTACAAATATTATTTAATAATAAAGATAATTAGAATTTGGCAAAGACTTGCGTTAGGCCAGATTGACGGGTCATGACCTGTTAGGCCATCTGACCCGATACTCTAATGTATTGGTTTTTGAACTCTAATGTATTTGTTTTTATACTCAAAGTATTATTTTTTCATAAATATCTGACCCGTGTTATGATGTATTGATTTTTGTATTAGTATTATGATGTATAAACTTTTTACTATAATGTATTGGTTTTGGTATTATAATGTTGCGGTATGAAATTTTGGCTTAACGGATGATCCGTTAATCAGGCCTGACAAGAGTCTTACCCTTAAAATCTTATAATTATTGATTTACTTACTTCTTTCCAGCGATATAACAAGGTATCGCTTCTCTAGTGGGCTCGAGGACTGTCGGGATATACCCACATCGGACGGTGTTAGTGCAGACAAATCTAGTGTCGGCTGAATGATTAGTACTAATGCCCATGTAATTATCATCAAAATAAGCTAAACGATTAGCTGACTCCATATCTAATCGACCTGCTAAATCCGCGTCCACGATCCCTCGACATCTAATAAATACAAATATAATACGAACATTTTACAAAATACCAGTATATATTAACCATTTTAATAGACCCGAATATAAATTAATTAGTTAAAATAAAAAGCATTTTACAATATGAACATTTAACACATATCTCAACCACAATCACTTCCTTTTAAACTAATCATCTAAACCGACACTTTCACCATTAAAGTTATCACCAAAGTCGTCTTGGTCTTTGTCTTTATCTGTATCTTGATTGGTGAGTAACTCTTCTTCTGTATCATCATCTGTCTCGTCACCAAGTTCATCCATGTCATTGTCTGTGGGGTCGTGCAACTGAAAATCCATATCATCCAATTATATTGGATTGCGTGTATCTACAACTTCCGCTTGAAATGATTGCACATTTAGACGCATGTTATTGCACATTTAGAATTAGATTGATACATTATTAGAATGACAATAATGTTTGCATTATATGTCATGTTTTTCAAGTCAATTTCTAACCGTTTTATTGTACATTTAATTGTTTGTTAATGCATATTTAGATGTCCGATGATATACGGTTAGTAATACAAATATACAATAATATATGATATATATTTATTAGTCAACCATCCTTCATCCTATTTACGTCCATCTGATCTAAATGTAGTAAATAGTTGAGAACTTGTCTTTAGACGTGTTGTTTCGGTTATAACCGGCCGGTTAATTAACCGGCGGTTAATAACTGGTCGGTTAATTAACCGGTTTTGGTCTAACCGTAACCTAACCGGTTGAGAACCGGTTAAGGTTACGGTTAAACCGGTTAACCGACCGGGCGGTTAACCGGCGGTTTGTTTTTTCAACGGCTAATCTGCAGTCCAGTCGATCGACTGACTTTACAGTCGATCGACAGCCTTTCCAGTCGATCGACTAAATAGCAGTCGATCGACTAGACTGCAAATTTTGAAAAAAAAAACGGTTAACCGCCGGTTAATCGCGGCGGTTACGGTTACAAATTTTGGTTAARCGTAACCTAACCGGTTTTAACCGGTTAACGGTTACGGTTAACCGGCTAATCGCCGGTTACGGTTAACCGTTGACCGGTCAACGGTTAAAAACCGCCGGTTAGGCGGTTAACCGTAACCGGATCAACACGTCTACTTGTCTTACGTACTCATTTTAATAATTGCATCATTTGAATCCAATTCCTACGTATATTTTAAATACTATCATTCAAAAAGTCAAATTACATGATCATGCACCTCGTAATTTGCGATCTCTTATAGATGCTATATTTTTTGTTAACATAATATTGCTGTACATAATTATAATGCATCGTATTTTGATTAGAAAATATCAAATATTAATTACAACAATAAAAATACTAAATTTATATTTAAAAAATATTATGTGTAAAGGAAAAATACTTACGTAGAAGGTGAGACCATCCCCACACGATCTTTGTCATCTACACTACTCACCACTCGCCAACCTTCAAACACTACCCTTAAAACCATTGTCGTCCTCGAAAAAATCGTGCTTTTATCTCGCCTAAAAATCACACCACCAGGAAAAAACAAACAAAGAATAATGTCACTTTCTCCAGACTCAGTTAACTGTGAAGCCGAGTCCAAAGCCCGTACGGTCGGCGCCACCGAACTCAGCTTGTGCAAGGCGGTCCCCGGCGGCACAGGCGTAACCGTCCTCGCCCTCCTCCTCTCAAAACCCCCAGACACCCAATTTCTCCAAAATGCCCTCCGCCAACTCCAAATTTCCCACCCCATCCTCAACTCCAAGCTCCACTTCGACCCGCCCTCAAATTCTTTCTCCTACATCACACCCCCAACTCCCCACATCCAAATCCAGCCATTGGATCTCCAATCGACGTCCCACGTTCTCCAATCAAGCTTTCCCGACGAGCACACTTCCATTTCCCCCCTGCACCTCATCCTCGAGCACGAGCTCAACAACAACGACACGTGGCGAGATCCTGACCCTTCATCTGATACGGATCTTTTCTTCGCTAGTTGCTACACTTTYGAGAATAGCAAGWGGGTCTTGGCACTTAGGCTGCACACTTCAGTGTGTGATCGGACTTCGGCGGTGGCGCTGCTGAATGAGTTGCTGGGGATGGTGGAGAAGGGAGGGGTGGAAATGGAAATGGAGAAAGAAATGGAGGTTAATTTGGGGATTGAGGAATATGTTCCCAGTGGGCAGGGGAATAAGCCGTTTTGGGCTCGTGGGGTGGATATGTTGGGCTACTCTTTGAATTCTTTCAGGCTGGCAACTTTGGAGTTTAAGGATACTGTGTCGCCAAGAATGTCTCGTGTTGCTAGGTTGCAGATGAACCAAGACGAAACTGCTCGTGTATTATCTGTAAGTGATTTTTGTAGTGTTTTTTAATATTTATTTTATTCTTATTTTTAAAAAATAATAATGTTTTGCCAGGATATTGATTTCTTGTGACATTAGATATGTTTTATCTCTCCGTTTCTTTTGCTTTCGATTGAGAGTGTAAGTGGTTTTGTTTATCAGGCCGAACATTCTGTTAATAGTCTCGAGCTTATAAATATTACTACATTAGATACTGTTCTTAAAAGACTGACTACAGTGTTTGTCATCACTCTTTGGCAGAGTTGCGACGCTAAAGAGATAAAATTATCTGCTCTTTTAGCTGCAGCTGGTTTGATTACGTCTCATTCTTCAAAAGGGATGCCCGATGATCAATGGGAAAAATACGCGGTCGTAACACTCATGGACTGCCGTTCAATTCTTGATCCAGCGCTTAGCAACCATCATATCGGTAAGTTCTTTAAGTATTCTCGAAATTTCTCAATTTGAGTTTTTTCCTTTTTGTTTCTTTTTTGCCTTTTCCTTACCTACTCGACAAAAGGGGTAGCGAACTTAGTTGTCTCGCCTTGTTTATGGGTTGTCTAATTAAATAAGCTCTTGCAAGTGCTCAAATGAGTAAAAAAACATGAATGCAAAATGTTCGAAACATGAAAATGGGATAATTACAAATACTACCATAAGGTTAGTCTAATTACAAAAACAAGCCCAAATATCATTGTGAGTTCGTGATTCATCTTTTGGCCCTATATATGTATGCTGTGAAAAATGCTTTCGCCGTTATGTTCATAAATGTTGCAGGCTTTTACCACTCAGCCGTTCTGAACACTCACGACGTTAAAGGGGACGAGAGTCTATGGGAGCTTGCAAAACGAGTCCACTCGTCGTTTGTGAATGCTAAGGACAGAAAAAAGCATTTTACAGACATGTCCGATCTCAACCTCTTGATGTGCAAGGCGATCGAGAACCCGAGTTTGACCCCATCGGCATCGCTCAGAACTGCATTATTATCCGTCTTCGAGGAGCCTATGATCGATCGTTTCGACAAAGTGCATCAGGTCATCGGATTAGAAGACTTCATCGGATGTGCCTCGGCACATGGAGTGGGCCCGTCGATTGCAATATTTGACACGATAAGGGATGGGAAATTGGATTGTGCGTGTGTGTTTCCATTCCCATTGCATTCGAGAGATCAGATGCAGGAGATTATGGATGAGATGAAAAGGATTATTTTGGATGAGACAATTTGATGGGAGAGATAATTGTTGTGGAGTATAAAAAATAAAAATTAAAAATTAAAAGAAAATTAAAAGAAAATTGTAATATAATATTGTGAAACAAATATCATTCCATATATGTGATGAACAAAAGCTACAAAAACAGAAAGCAAGAACCATATTTCTTATTATGAAGGTTTACAGAGATTACATTGCGGCTAATGAGCATAAATCATCTATATACAGCTACAAGAATACCCTAGAACATGCTACGTGAGGCAATAGTATTGGTGTTCATGAACAAACAAGATTAACCCTAGCATAAGGTGCACAATAGCCGGTTCAATTTGTCTTCTTCTGCATCAGATCATTACATCAACTTTCTTGTCCAGTTTTGGTGCATGGCCATGCATGCTATGCATGGCATGGTTATGTATGCTAACATGCCCCCTCAATTAGAGAGAGGATTTAGGGATGACAGAGAGCTTGTGTCTAAATCTCTCGAACAATTAGCACTCAATGGCTTTGTGATAATGTTTGCAGTTTGATCCATGGATGGAATGTGGTAAACCTTGATTTGTTTGTCACCAATTCTTTCTCTGATAAAGTGGATATCAAGCTACAGATGATTGGTTCGTTGATGATGAATTGGATTATGAGCAAGGGCAATTGCACCTTGGTTATCTACCCAGATTGTGGGAATGTGAGGCCGAAAAAGATGGATTTCCTTTAACAAACTTTTTAACCAGATAATATCACAGGCTGCAGTAGATAAGCTTCTATACTCATCCTCAGTACCAGACCGAGACACCTTTTCTTGCTTCTTTGAACTCCAGCTTATTGTGTTGTGATCAAGGAAAACACAAAGCCTAGAAGTTGATTTTCTATCATCTACATCTAATGCCCAGTCAGAGTCAGCAAAGGCACTGAGGTGGAGAGAGTGACCAGTTGTAAAATTGATACCATAATCAGTAGTTCCTGCTAGATACCTGATGATCCTTTTTTATCGAAGATTTCTTAGCACTCTAATTTGAAATTGGTTTTGAGAAATCGTCTTTGCAATAATACGGATTCGATTGTACAGCGGTAAGTTGAATCCCGAGTCGTGTCTCTCGAGGAAGGCTAATCGGAAGTTATTTCGCGTTTGGTTTTCGTGAAGTAAGATAAAACTAAACTAACTATGCTAAATAAAGTGTAATTCACTTTGGTTTGGGTTTTTAAAATCTAATCAACTAAGACAAGAATTAAAAGTGATTTAAATGAAAATAATGAAAAGTGAGGGTTTAGAGTGTTTAGTTTGTCTTCACGATCAATCAGTTTTTGCCGAGAACTTAATCCATGATTCAGGGTTGTCAATCCCAAATATCGATCAAGTATTGGGTTCTTCAATCCCAATTCTCGGGTTTGTCAATCCCGAGTCTCAACAAACTCCGATTAATGGCTCTAAACGAACCTAGACCCTAAACCCATAATTTCTAAACTAGTTGCATCAATTGAAAATTAAAATAATTAAAACTTGAAAATTTGTGAAGCTTGAACACAATAACATCATTTTAAAGTTTGAAAGAAACTAAGGAGGGAAGAGTGCTTTGAAAGCTACAAGCATACGACAACAACAAACTATGAATCAAGACATGATTTCTAATGAAAATTAAGAAACTTCCTAATTTGGCAAAAAGCTTGAAGAACTCATAAGAGCTCCAATGAGGTTTTGCCAAAAATAGTAAATGATGAACGTGAAGAACATGAAATGAAAAATAAACTCAACAAAAATAAGAAAAGTTTTAGACATTTTAGAAATCATTAATCTACAGCAATAATTACAGAAAATAACAACAATTAACAACTACAAAGTAAGAAATCAAAAGGAATGAGTTATCATTACCAAATCAAAAGATGCAAGAAACCAAATCACCAAGAGGTGTCAAGTTTTAAAGAATATTCACACCAAATTACACTACAATTACATTGATGATTGAAACTAAACTAAAAATCTAAATCTAAGAAAATAGAATTTGAAGAGATAGGGACTTTGTCAAGGTCCCTAACTTGCCAAAATGAGGGTTTTTTTTGTGGATAATGGGTGGGAAGCATATATGGGTCGATCAAGGGAAAAATGGTCTTTTTTTCGTCAAAATCACACAATCTCAGCGTTGCATTCGATCGGCTGGCATGGCAGTTGATCGACTGCTTGGCTATAGCATTTCGGAACCCTTAGTCAGTCAGTCGATCAATTCCCGTGGTCGATAGCCAGAAAAATACATGGAATCAGCCATTGACGTCTTCATATGAAATCTATCCCTTTCTCTTCGCTTTCATTTGGAGTTTGATTTGTGTTGTTTAGAATTTTCTTTCTAGAGTTATTAGCTCCGCCCCAAAACCTGCCACAAGTCAGGCCATGGCGCACTGTCTCCACTTAAAGTTATTGTTTACCATTCTTAGCCTCATAATTTGGGATAGTTGTAAACACAAAAATTTTAGATCTTTCTCTAAGATTTCCAATGATATAATGTGGAGGCAAATGGAACTAGTGGTTTTGGAGTTATGCTTGTATTACAACAACTGATATATCTACCGAGCGAATGCGTGAGTCGACAATGAATATGGCCACATCTCTCGTCGTTTCTGGTCGATCCTCGCACCAAAGATATGTCAAGGCTTGGCAATGAATTTCTAGGGTTTGAATCATCTTCCGACCTCGTCTCGGGACCACTTTGACTAAAGTTGACCTTCAAAATAAAAACTAATAAAAAAACTAAGAAAATATAAGAAAAGCTACTAAAACAATGAAAACACTACAAAACCTAAAATGATGCAAAATATGTCAAGTGGACTTCGAAACCACATAAATACAAGCAAGTCACGCACAAATGAGCCGCAAGAATATCGTAAAAAACGTACAAAAATGTGCAAATCACTTTTCACAGCCCTCTTATCAGATGAAGCTTGCATGAACTGGATTACTTTATTCACGCTGAAGGATATATCTGGCCTTGTTACAGTAGCATATTGTAATGCTCCGACTATCTGCCTGTAAAGTGTAGGATTAGACATTGGATGTCCATCAAATTTGGAGAGCAATGGCTTGAGGTCATTGGTGTTGATAAGCTCTTACAATCCTTAATTCCAGCTTTGGCTATTAGGTCAATTATGTACCTCTGCTGAGATAGGAGCAGCCCATGTGCACGGGCTATAAATTCAATTCCAAGAAAGTAATTGAAGTTGCCAAGATCCTTAAGGCCCTGTTTGGGATTCAGAATATCGGATTAAGGATTCACAATACCGAATACTCGTTTGTTCTAAGACTCAAAAGTCAACACTACTGCAGAAACAACATTCTAAGGCTGTTAATTAAAGGCGGTTCACTGAAAACCGCCTTAAAAATACTTTTAACGGCGATTGTGTCTAAAACCGCCATTAAAAAGGTTATTTTACGACGATTTCCTCAAAATTACGTTAAAATTGGATATCAACTGATTTTAACGACGGTTTTAACAGAACCGCCGTAAAAACTCGAACATTATACGACAGTTATTTGAGAACCGCCGTGAATTATCAGGTATTCACTGCGGTTCCTGAAGAACTGGCGTTAATTAGTTCGCAGGTTAATTAGTTCGTTATTTTAACGTCGGTTCTATTAGAACCGCTGTGAATAAGATGACATTCTACGGCGATTTTGTTAAAATAACCGTAGAATAGTAGGCTGCCATATCACCGATCCTCGTCTTGCTCAAGCAAAGATTTTGGGTCGTTGATCCATTTCTCATCCGACAATCTACATTCGCCACGTCAGAAATAAAAATATAAAAAAAAATAAAATTTTTGATTAAAGAAAAAAAAAGAAGAAGAATAAAAAACCCTCTCGGCTTATGAACACATGACAGTGCACTACCAAAAATGTAATCCCTGCCCTAACTGCCCTACGCGGCAACCAGATTTCATCAACCTCTTAATCCCGTCAGGTAATGCTTTTGTCCGGTGGAATCCTTACAAACCCTCCACCACAAATCAAACAGATAATTCTCTAGGAATCGTAAATCCCCAACTTAATTTTCCGACTTCCTCAAAAAATCCCGTTACTGCTGGGTCTTCGTCGCCGGCGCCGGAAAAACGAAGCCACAACCACCAATGGTCTCAACCTCCCTACCTTCACAGCTAATTTTGAAAAACTCACAAACGATTCTGCAAGTAGAAGAAATTCTGAAAAGGCGGTTCACGATCCCCTTTTGGGTCAAACTGGCATTTCGCCGGCCGGTGGCCCTCCGGCAAAATTGGTTCTGCACCAACCTTCCTCACTCCATATCGATACTAACCAAAGCTCCAATTTTAAGATTTGGTCTCCAATTGAGACCAATTCGAAAAGCTTCACCTTTGTGGGTTCCGATCCCCTTTTGGCTGAAAATGTCTATTCGCCGGCATGTGGCCCTCCGGCTTAATTGGATATGCCCCAACCTTCCCCACACAAAGACGTTGCCAACCCAGGTTCAAGGGTTTTAGAATACGGTGAAGGGTATGGGAAATGTCAAATTCGAATCAAAACGGGTCGGGTGACCCTGATTCGGGGAAAAGGCGCAGGATACTAATCAGCCCCGATGAGAGTCTACAGGAATTGAAGAAAGATGGCGACGATGTTGTTGTGAGGAGGGCAACGTATTGGGGGGGAGGAGAGAGGGTGCCGTTCCAGTTTATGGCGAACGTCCTTGATGCTGTAAAAGAGAAGAGTAGGATTGAAAAGGCGAATATCGCGTGCAATATGCTGAGGACGGTGATGGAGATGGCGCCTGATGACTTATTGCTAACTGTGTACCTTTTGGCGTGCAGGATTCCCCCCTGCGCATGAGGGGTTGGAGCTTGGGATTGTGGATGCTGTGATCAGGAAGGCCATCTTATTGACTTTTGGGATTACAGAAGAACATATTGCGGAGCTATTAAAGGTGATTAGAAAACAACAAAGTGAATTTTGATGGTGACTGATTAGTTAGATGCTGCCTAAGTTACTTGTCGATGGTTTAATTCATGTGGCTTTTCATATATATGAGTCTTTAACCTCTTTGCATCGATTAGCTGCTTATAATTAATTTGTTGAAGGTTCCTGATTCTCAACATTTCACAAACTGTAGGATCACAAAGATTTAGGTGTTGTGGCAAATACCTGCCGTTCATCACAGAGTTTGATGTGTAAACCAAAAGCTTTAACTGCCCTCAAAGTTTTTGACACCTTTCATCTCATTTCTAAGGTATTTGTTTTTATGTGTGTTTTGTTTTGTTTACATTTCTTTTCTTTTCTGGATCTTGTTATGTCCAAGAATTTGGTTCTATTCTTGCTTTCGTTAGACCGCTCTAGAGGGTTCCATTTCTTCTTTATTAATTTTGTTAAGTGAGAGTGCATTAAAAGATGTTCGATGTGCAAGCTTTCAAAGGAATCTGGAAAAGATAGTCAAGGGAAGAAAATGAGTCACTTAAGGGCACTGCTAGTTGTTGCCGCTGGTTGTTAACCTCAATATTTGATTAATTTGCTCCTGGTCAACGTGGTAAAAATAAAATATGAACTTAGACTCTGATAAAATTAATTCGCCTAGTTATTTGAAAATTGGTAAAATGAGTGTTGATATGTGTTATCCAGGTGAGTTCTCTTCAGGAAAAATGGATTTTGAATAGTTTTGTGCTGCGGCGATTAGTGTATATCAGCTGGAAGGGATAGAAAGCTAGGAGCAACATGCTCGACGTGCATACAGTTTTTACGAGAAGGATGGTAACCGACCCATCATGATTGAGGAGCTTGCCTCAGTATGCCTCCCTCTTACCAATCTTTTTTTTTCTTTTTAGATACTTGATAATATGGATCATTTTATTTACTACAAATATAATTATTAGTATTGTTGATTATCACTAATGTTTTCCTTTTATAAAATTAAACCAATTCTGTTTTCTACTCAAATTTTCCAAGTAATTCTTCTTTTCCCCCTCTTAATTACGCATCTATATTGGCTATTACTTGTTGCACTGTTTTTGGAATATCATATGGTGTTTTTCTGAGATTTGTGAATTCAGATTATTTTTATTTATTCATTTATTTAATTTTCATAATCTTGTGGATTCGCAAGAAATATTGATCCGAACTATTCAGAATCGAGATGATGAGGGGCGGCCCTGCCCTTTCAATGGATCCAAATATAGTGAAATTTGATTTTATCTTCCAAGAGGTCAGTACCGATTTTTCTATTGTTGCTCTGTGTTTTACAAATAATCAATTTTGTAATCGTTTCGCAATTCCACTGATTTTGGTTCCCCGTTTTATTTAATTTTCAAATCTTTTCGGTTGATAATTTGCAGATTTAGGGTTTTTTTTAAACATACTTATTTTTAAGATTCCAGATTCTTGATTCTTCACCGTAATGGAATATTTAACCATTATTTTTATTGAACAAAATTCCAAAGATTTTTATTCTTATTTTTGCTGTTTCAGGGATGTCGCTTGAATCAGTTTTGATATTGTTTTATTTTTCTGCATTAGAATTTGGGTGCATATGAGTTTTGATACTGCGTGTGTATTGCGTGTCTAGCACACTAATTATATAGTATAAACTTAATAAGATCTATAAGTTTATTGTCGGAATAAATTTTTATTTCCCGTTGTCAATTTCAGCGCAAAAAGCAATATAAAATATATTTGTATTGAGCTGGATGGAGTCCGTGGAAGACCGCCTTTTGCAGTCTCTTAGAACTATAACAATTAATGTGTTCGGTTGTACGGAGAGAGAGTTGAACATGGTAAAGAATATTCTGAGAAATGCTCAAGTCCTAAAGAGGATGGAAATATATTCTGGACGCTTTGTTGTTGCTTCGAAGAAAATGGTTGATACGCTCAAGAGAATTTTATTATTTCATCGAGTATCTAAGGAGTGTGAGGTTGCCTTCGATTGAGATTGCCTGGGGGTTCCATTGCCATGTAGGTTTCTTAACATTAATCTGAAATTCGTGTGTATATATGTATTGGATTTCTTTCTGAAAAGGTGTTTCATATTTTTTTTCCTACATCGCTAATACATATGAAACCTTGTGAACTTATAATTTGAGTCCAAATTGTAATAATTAAGAGGTTCACTATGATAAGACTTGCCCTGTAAAAATGGATTTATATTAATTATGTCTAAAAATATTTGATTTTAGTTTAATTATATGTATATGTTGAACAAAAAAAAGAGCAAGTGACCAGTGAGGCTTTAGTATCCAGTTAAACATTTGTAAGTGTCCCCTTCCGTGTTTGTTAGAAGAAGCACATATAATTTCTATATGCTGATATAGTTTTTACTTCTGTTTTTTAATGTTACTAATTTAACGATACTCGAATTGGGTGATGTTTGGCTTTTTGTCAAGAAGTTCCATGAAAGTGCTTGTAATCTTTAAATCCTTATTATCCGCGAGGTTTATTGTTGAGCTAAGAAAATTCTAGCTTTTCCTTGATTCTTTAGTGGCTTTTCTCTTCTTTACAGTCTTATTTGAGTGTGTGTTTTCCCCTTTTTTGTTGTTTTTCTCTTTTTACTCCTGTTTATTTTTATTTCTATTGTTGTCAGGTTGTGATGTGCTTCCAAAGTACAGGATGGAACCCAATTACCGAAACAATTGCCAACATGCCTATTATCACATCTAAATACTAAGAATTTGATCAAACGGGGCATAGAGCATTGGTTTTGCATTGTAAGATATCTCTTGAGGATTTCAAGGCAAGATCTGTTGGCTCTTCCCATTCTTCTATTTAGATTGTTTGTGGGTTGAATTGTTGAGGACTTTGGCGGTGATGTTGTTAAGTTGAAAGTTTTGATGTCTTTATATTTGTCGATTTCTTGTACATATTTCATTGAATCAATATAAAATATATTTGGTGCACCTGCATTCATTTCGTTTTTTTATTTTTAATTTTTTTTACTACTTTCTAGAAGGTAATTTTAAAGAACCGCTGTAAATTGCCCGTTCTGGAAAATAGACTTTCTAGAAGGTATTTTTTAAGAACCGCCGTAGAATCCACCGTTGTTGATTTTTATGGCGGCTCTTAAAACCGCCGTAAAAATTTACGGCGGTCGATATAAAGGCGGTTCGAAAACCGCCGTTAAAAGTGCCTAAAAACCGCTTTTAAAAACCTATTCTGCAGTAGTGCAAATACTCAAACAACAATATCTTACAACTAAATAATTAAATATTATTAAATATAATATAATAGTACACTATCATCTATTTTTCAAACATGATTTGACATCAAATACAATATAACAATACATTACCATCCACTTTTTAGACATGATTTGACATCTACAGTAAGAATTAAAGAATTCTGAATCCTATAATAAATATAAATTCTTACTATTCACAGAATCATGAATACCTTAAGACTCTAAATATTAGAATTCAGAATTTCAACGAATGCTAATCCAAACAAGCCCTAAGAGAGAAGAATTGGCTGAGTTTGTAGATTAGTGAATTGACTTGGTGAGAGTTATTACTAGTGATCAGGAGATCATCAACATAAGACAAGATCAAGATGATTGTGTTGTTGGATGTGCTGTAATAAAGGTAAGGATCAACTTGAGAGAGCTTGAAGCCAAGTTGTAAAAAGACACTCCCAAGCTTACTGGACCAAGCTCTAGATGATTGTTTCAATCCATACAAGGATTTTCTCAATTTTCATACCATTCCAGGAGGTGCATTGTTCTCAAATCCAGGAGGGAATTGCATATATATATCTCTGTGTCAATATCACCATTCAGAAATGCATTGTCTATGTCAATTTGTCTTACTGGCCAGGATTTGGAGACAGAAATTGAGAGAGTTGTTCTGACTGTTGAAGGCTTGATCATAGGGTTGAATGTCTCATTATAGTCAAAGCTAGCTTCTTGAGTGCACCCTCTAGCAACCAGCCTTGCTTTGCATCGTATTAAGGAGCCATTTGCATCCTTTTTAGCCTTAAATACCCATTTATAAGTGATCAACTTGTTGTTGGGAGGAAAAGGAGTGATTGTCCAGGTGTTGTTCTTGATCAAGGCCTCAAATTTCTTGTGCATTGCCTGATGCCAATGAGGAAATTTCATGGTCTTGGAGTGTATTTTTAGTTCAGCAAAAGGACCCACTTGTATAAGATAGGACTTTGGTTTTCTAATGCCTGCTTTAAGTCTTGTGGTCATTGGGTGGATGTTTTTATCTTGATTCATTTCCTGCAAAACACTATTAGTGGCATTTGATACAGATGAGAAACCATTGTCAATTCGTAAGTCAATAATTATTTGACCGATAGGGAAGACTGATGTAGTTGGAGAGGTATTTAGAGTAGGTTTTGATCTGTTTGAAGATGATTGTGATGAACTATAGGAAGATGAATAGGGTGTGTGTTGGAACTGAGGTGAGGGAGGTGGAGGAGGGGGGGATTCATGTTCTGATGGAGAAGAGTTTGATGTATGATTGGTAATATAGGTGGGGGGAATGGTCAAGAGTGGTGCTAGAGGTATTGATTCTCTAAAATGTGTGGATGTAGGTGTTTTATACTGGTGGAAAGGATATTGAGACTCATCAAAGACTACATGTATTGTAATGATGATCCTGTTGTCTGGGAGCAGGATCTTGTACCCTTTATGAGATGGGCTATAGCCAAGGAATGTGCTTTTGAAGCTTCTAAATTTCCGTTTGTTTTTGTTGTATGGTCTAAGATGGGGGTAACATAAGCAACCAAAAACTATAAGGGTTGTGTAGTCAGGTTTGTGGCCAAAAAGTGATTGAAAAGGAGTTATGTGTTTGAGGATTTTGGAAGGAGTTCTATTGATGAGATAAACTGCACTTGTGAATGCATCATCCTAGTACCTGGAGGGGACTTTTGACTAAGCCAATAAAGACAAACCAACCTCAACAATGTGCCTGTGTTTTCGTTCCACAAGGCAATATTGTTGAGGTGTGTATGGGCAGGAGAGTCTATGTATAATGGCATGTTTAAGAAAATATGATGTGAGAGATTTGAATTCCCCACCTCCATCACTTTTGACAATTTTGATAGATTTTTAGAACTGAGTTGCTATAAGAGAGTGAAAGTGTATAAATGCATTTGTTGTGTCAGATTTGGACTTGAGCAGATAGAACCAAGTGTACCTAGATTTGTGATAAATGAAGTTGACATAATAATTATATCCATGAAATGATGTTATTGGAGATGTCCCCCATAGATCGGTATGGATTAGATCTAAAACACCTTAGTGATCAGTCAACGAATTAGGAAAAAGGTAATTTGTGGGATTTGGATTCCAAGCAAGCAGAACATAAAGCAGTGTCTTTATTATCATAGAAAGTATTATTAAAACTTTTCAGATCCTTTCTTACAACATCCAAGGCAGGATGACCTAGCCTAAACTGGCAGGTTTCAAATCTAAGGCACTTTTATTACTAAACACAGAAAAAACAGCTGGATTCTAAAGTTGTTGGACAGGTGGTGTGTGATCTTTAAGGTTAATGAGATTGAAATGATAGGGGCCTCCTTTAAGAACTCCTATGAGAATTGGTTCCCCTGTTGAGAGTGCTTTCACAAGACAAAAGTCGGAATAAAATTCAAAAAAGACATGATTATCTTTAGCAAATTTGGATACACTAATGAGATTCTTTTTGACATGGGGTATATGTAAGAGTTCCTTGAGGTAAAAAGAGTAGGAAGAGGGGTTATATTAATCAATAACCATATATTTACCAATATGAGCAATAGCCATACCTGAACCATTTGCCACTTGCACTGTCTCATTTTCTTGATACTCAGCAGCTAAGTTGAGGTTGTTCATGTCATAAGTGACATGGTTAGTGGTCCCAGAGTCAGGATACCAGCTTCCTTCAGAAATGGAGTCTCGGGGGCCTATGTTGGTAATGTTGATTGAGAGATCAGTGTGATATGAGCAACCTGAAACTTGATAAAGAGGCATGTTGGTGTTCGTTGGTGAAAAGTTCATGTCCATCCTGTAGTAACACTTATCTGCTGTGTGATTGGTATAATGTCAGATTTGGCATCTTCGCCTATCACCTCTGTATCAATATCTTCCCCCTCTTCATTTGTAATTGCCATATCTTCCTCTGTCATTGCCTCTAACTGCTCCTCCTCTCATGGTGCCTCTTCCTCTTGAGGAAAAATTAGTTCTTCGAGTATTTCCTTGAGTCAGTAAGTTTGCAGAATAATTTGAATCTTGATTGGCTATTTCTGTGGTTTCCAATCAGTTTTCAAAGCTTAAGAGGATGGAGTGAGCTTCTCTGAGGCTGCAAAGGATGGATCTTGAGGTGATAGACACCACAACCGGATTATATTCTGCTCCATTGACAATTATATCTTTTTTGAATTTCACCCTGACTTTTGTCTTGTGAAGGCACTCTCAACAGGGGAACCATTTCTCAGAGGATTGCTTTAGGACATTGGTTTTCCGATACCATGTTAAACAAATATCATTCCATATATGTGATGAACAAAAGCTACAAAACCAGAAAGCAAGAACCATATTTCTTATTATGAATGAACTAGGGTTACAGAGATTACATTGCGGCTAATGAGCATAAATCATCTATGTATATCTACGTGTGGAAATAGTATTGGTGTTCACAAATAGAAAAGATTAACCCTAGCATGAGGTGCACAATAGCTGGATCCATTTGTCTTCTTCTGCATCATCTCATTACATCAGTTTTCTTGTCCGGTTTTTGTACATGGCATGGTTATGTATGCTAACAAATATTACCAGAAATGTTGGTAAAATGTTCGGAGAGGTCATCAACAAGATCATCAAAGCTGGGGATTAGACCCTATAGAGTAGATGATTTTCTATGGCCTTCGCAGTCAATGCTATGAACCTTGTATCCAGCCTTAACCAATCGAGACGCACAACCTGTTCAAATAAGTTATTTGAGATTTTGAGAGTGAGTCTAGTTTCATGCCTCAAACAATTTTTTTTATTTTTAAATAGGTGATTTTTCACGAGTAAGAATATTTAATGGCTGACCTCTCATAGAAACGCTACACTCCATGGCATATCCATGGCACAAGAAAATCAAAGCTTTTGGCTCGTCGTCATGTGCAGGCGACCATCTGCATGTAAAAAGTTCACTCCCCGTGAATTTATTATATATTCCTGTTACACTTACGATCATATCATTAGAAATATGAAAAAATGATGTATATTCTTGATAGAATTCAAGGACTTCTATTAAGAATTAACATTAAAAATATTACAAGGGGAGGAAAAAAATAATACAGGTTTGGAAAGTTATTATTATTATTATTATTATTATTATTATTATTATTATTATTATTATTATTATTACTTTGTTCATTTTTTTGTAAAGGCGGTTTATAAGGATTGAAAGAATTGTAGTTGAATAAGGAAATTAATTTACATACAGGAATACTAGTTAACATCGTGTATTACACGAGATTTATAAAAAATAAATATAAAAAATATTTATAACCTTTATAGAGTTTCTCTTGTTATAATTCTAATAGATGTAGATACCTAATCTGGGCAATTTATTAGGTGCACCTGGGTGCACCATGTAAAAACTTATTAACATTCAGTTATACGTGATGATATATGACAGTTATACATGATAATATATGGTAGTTATACATGATGATATGTGACAAAAATTTAGAGTTTAGGGTTTACTTTTCAATTTTAAGGTTTAGTTTTACATTTTAAGGTTTAGTTTTCTATTTTTAGGATTTAATTTTTTATTTTAAGGTTTAGTTTTTTATTTTTTTATTTAATTTTCCATTTTAGGATCCCGACAAAAATCTATCATTCTTTCAATTATATGTGATGATATGTGTTAGTTATATGTGATGATATATGATAGAAATTTAGGATTTAGATTTCAATATTCAGTTTCAGGGTTTAGTTTTTCATTTTAGGGATTATTTTTCCATTTTTAGGGTATAATTTTTGTTTTAGGTTTGTTTTTTTAATTTTAGGATTTTCAATTTTAGATTTAGAATTTTAATTATTTGTGATGATATGTATAAGTTATATGTGATGATATATGTCAGTTATATGCGATGATAAATTAAATTACTGGGTACACCTTGCAAGGTGCACCTGGTTCCATGGTATATTCTCTCCCTAATCTAGGTGACGAGTTCATGGAATGATGCTAGGCGAACTTTAAGGAGATATCGTTGGTGATTGGTTAGTCCTAATTAAGGAGAGAGTATACCGTGGACCTAGGTGCACCTTGCATCCTGTAATTTAATTTATCATCGTATTTAACTGACATATATCATCAAATATAATTGATACATATCATCACATATAATTAAAATTCTAAACCTAAAATTCTAAAACTAGAAAACTAAACCTAAATCAAAAACTAAATCCTATAAATGGAAAATTAATCCCTAAAATGAAAAAGTTAAACCTTGAAATTGAATATTAAACTTTAAATCCTAAATTTCTCTCATATATCATCACATATAACTGGCACATATCATCACATGTAACTAACACATATCATCACATATAACAGGTAGAATGATAGATTTTTGCCATAACACTAAAATAGAAAATTAAATAAAAAAAATAAAAAACTAAACCCTAAAAATGTAATACTAAACCCTAAAATGAAAAAGTAAACCCTAAACTCTAAATTTTTATCACATATAAACACGTATAACTACCATATACCATCGCATATAACTGTCATATATCATCACATATAATTAAATAATGATAAGTTTTCACACCTAATAAATTGTCCTAATTAAAAACAATATATTTTGAAGTTATTTGGTTACTTGATGTACACTAAAAAATTCCTTTGGGAATGATAAAATTCCTCTTGATAATCACTTTATTGACCGAAATATTAAGGGAAAATTCTCCTCGATACAACCATTTTTGGCAAAATTTATCGAGGGGATTGTTTCCTCGAGAAATTTTTCTATAGAATTATCGAATGATCATTTTTTTCGATAAATTCCAAAGATTTGAATTTGC
This sequence comes from Phtheirospermum japonicum, assembly GCA_014905375.1. Taxonomy (NCBI): domain Eukaryota; kingdom Viridiplantae; phylum Streptophyta; class Magnoliopsida; order Lamiales; family Orobanchaceae; genus Phtheirospermum; species Phtheirospermum japonicum. Next base: position 2,668,718 of record BMAC01000050.1, read on the forward strand.
TAGCCTTCAGAAAAACCGAGGGGAGCAAAGCCCTCGGAAAAACCGAGGGCACTAATGCCCTCAGTTTTTCCGAGAGCTATATATCTCTCGGGTTTTTTTAAATAATATTTTTTTAATTATTATTTATAAATTCCTATTTTTATTTAAAATACCCCAAAAATTCACAAATTAAAAATAAAACATAAAAAAATCATTAATAAAAAAGCAAATAAATTAATTAATTATATAATTTACATAAAATTTTACAATGATTCAATTTGTTTAACAAAAATGTTAGAAATATCGAAAGTTTATCAAAACATCTGATCAGAAAAGTCCTATGATGGGGGAGGCTGCGGCGGTACTGCTGTAATCGAGCTAACAATTTGGCCATCTGCGAATTCATCTGCGCCTGAAATTGTTGTTGTTCCTGCCGCTTCTGCTCACGTAACAACTCACTCATTATACCACTTGCTGAACTCGTCTCGTGTCCTCTAACTCCTCCCTTTACGTCTAGCGTTACGCCTGGAGCTCCCTCACCTGAGTCCTGTTGTGCTGGGAGGAGGAAGAACCGCTGCCTGTAAAACCTTTCGTAGTAGCCACCAACTTTCTGAACCAGTCGGTGCCGTAGTTTCGGCCCTTACTCGACCCGACGACATCGAGATAAATAAGGTCAAGGTCAGACTCGTTATCTGCATCCTGTGAAGGAGCACGTGCTCATCCAGACAGTGCTCATATTCCGCCTAAAATACAATCTGTTAGTAAATTTTTAGATTAAAACCAAAAAAGCAAGTTATAAGATAAGAAGAGATTAAATTAGTATTACTAGATCTCGTATCGACCCACGTGTCGTCATCATTCTTATGCGTTTTTACGAAAAATCATTACAAATCGAACAACACACCCATCTCCCACTCTAATATCCAAATGAAAGTACCAGATAATTAACAATAAATAAATAAATAAATAAATAATTTGTTATGATATAAATTTACTATTACGATATCAAAAGAATAATCAACCGTAGATCTAAACTCCCCAACGTGCTTCGACATCTCAGTACCCAAATTAGCAAGCTCGCTCCGCTTAATAGTTGCACTGTTCGAACCTCTTCTCGGACTTATCAGACACAATACCGGCCACATTAAAACTGTGGCCACCTTTTCACATTATTAAACAAAGGAAAGGTTGGTTCAAAGTTCACAGATATTGAACTAAGTCCACTAAAGGAGAGTTCAAACCCATTTCAGCCTAGCTCATGGTTGAAAAATATAATGAGTATATCAAGATCAAGTAAGCGTGCTCCAAACACTGTTTCACACAAATCTTTTCTATGTTAAATGTACAAAAGTGTTTGATTCAGAATAATGATGTTCCCAATAACTTTTCACATGCATGCTACTGATGCAACATAGAGAAAAATGTAAGTCAGTTTATATTAGGACAGGATTTACCGGGAAGCAATGCATCATATACAGCAGAGGATTAGACGAGAGGTCCAGACCATCAACATGGTGCTGGCTAAATGTAGCAATGCGAATCTGAAAGGCAAAAGGTACACCATCATAATTCATAAGGGGAAGAGGGTGTATAGAAAGATTAAAAGAATTATCTGTATCGAGCAGTTTGTTAGGCAAAAGCAACTTTCAAAATCCTAGACTCGTTGAAGTGCACTAACAAAACCAACAACATACATTCTCGCAATTTAAACACAGTAAGAAAAAAATAAAGCATTGCATTTTGAAACATTCAAACACTTTGGAACAACCACAAAATTAAATTGATCAAACAAGTAAAGAGTAACTACCCCGGAAACCAAAACAAATTACCGGGGGAAGCAATGGAGAACAGGGTACAAGGAAGCACCAAAAGGATATTTTTTTTTCATTTAACTTTTTTGACCAATAAATGTATTGAAGGCAAGAGCAATTGGAACAAGGGAAAGACATGTAACAATATACTCAGAAGAGCGGAATTCTAGAAACCCTAGCAATACCTTTGTTGAACGGAAAATTGTCCCAGAGCTTAGTTGAAGCTCTCCAGAAATAAGTTTGAGTATGGTTGTCTTTCCAATACCGGTTTGGGCCGACCACTGCAATGAATGCATGTAAAAATGAATGGTCAATTAAATGAACATAAGCAATTTCCTTGAGTACAATTTTTTGAGACTCTCTCGCTAAGGAACAAGAACAAAAGAACCAATAGATTCTATCATATTTATTCACTTATCATGACAACAATCTAATTTTGAATGTGGATTCACCATGCAAGAGTTAAATATCATTAGTCAAAAAAGAAAGTCAAGCAAGCAAGCAACTTCAGAAACAATCTTACTTGCTATTCTCCTATCAAGATCATAAGATTCATAACATACTGTTGGTTCATCAAGAAGTAATAGATCAAGTTCGATAAATAGAGAGCATGTGCTATTCTCATCCTCCATCCTCCAGAAAAAGCTTTAGTAGGCTTATTCTGCATCTCTGGAGAGAAACTGAGTCCCTTATAAAATCTCAGGAAAACAAAACAAAGTTTAGACAAAAAACAGGGAAAAAAAAAAAAGAAGAGTTGACAACACCTAAGTAGTTTGTGGAATAACTAGGCACTGTGGTCGCCAAATATCAACAACTGGTGAAAGAATCTAAATAAGAGCCACTTGAATAATAGGCCAATAGATATCTAACTCAGAATGTCTAGAATAATGTTAATTGAAAAGACCAAAAATAAAAAAGGAAAAAAGGAAAAAGATGATATTAAAGTTCATCGGTAGAGTGAGAGATTAATAAGTGATGCATAGTAGCTTCTCGAATATACAGAAGCTTTTCCAGCAAAAACAAGATGATAAAATTGATCATATAACGCATAAATAAACTATACACAAAAGCTGAATATAGTTGTAGTTAATACGATTTCATTCACCTGGACGAAATGGGGTTCAGATTTCTAGTGAACCCAATGAAAGCGCCATGACTCTTAGAACTGAACCCTAGGCACCCCCAACAATTATTTTTCTTCTTCTCATCCGCCTAAGCTCTATTCGCGGTGTAATGCAACTCGTGCGCAGACGGCGGCACCTGTCGTTTCCAAACGCCGTTCGCAGGTTATCCGGCCGCCGCCAGAACCTTCCTCATTTTCCTTGCCTCGCTTCCGTCTTTCTTCTCGTCGTGTGAGGACAACGGCGACAGAGCCGCTGGCGATAGGGACAATTTTTTATTCTCCTTCGCTGGAGAGAACGAAATCGCCGACAAGAACCTCTCCTTGCTTTTTGCTCTCCCCTCACTTTTGCTCCGGTGGAGGAGATCCTTCAGGAATCTATGAATATGAACTATAAAATAATAAGGGAAACGCCATCACGAAAAAAAAGAAGAGATCCTGGAGTTAAACCGTTACAGTACTAATAAGCAAAATTTGGTGCCGGCCATCTTAATTTGGTGTTGAGTTTTCCGGTGATGTTGATTTTGTGCAGATAGAGAGAAAATATTGTTTAGGGTTTTCTGGGCGTGGAGGAGAGGAATTATGAAGAGGGCGACGGAGTTCCAAATTAAAAACTTATATATTCTAAAACGTCTTTATGATTATATGTTCTAAAAATGACTATACCAGAATGTCTTTAATAATATACGTTTTAAATAACTGAACATATAAGAACGTCTTTTTTAAAGATGTTCTAAATATTGAATTTACCAGAACGTCTTTTTTAAAGACGTTCAAGATAACGAATATACCAGAACATCTTTTTTAAAGGCGTTCTAGATATTGAATATAGCAGAATGTCTTTTTTAAATGCATTCTAGTATATGACTTTTTTATTACGAAAATGCCACCGGATGACATTTTAGAACGTAGTTGCTTGAAGCGTTCTAGAATGCTGTTTTTGCATTAGTGCTATAACTTTCGCCCTTCACTCTGGACCCAACATAAAAACACGGAGTTACTACCACACACTGTCCAACAAAACATCCTTGACGCGAATAAAAAAACATCAAACACAAAAAGATAAAGACCAACGACCCGATACAAGACACAAGAAAGAGGGGAAGTAAAAACAATAAGACCAAAATCCCACCACAAAATAACCAGAACCAGAAAACAACAACATATAAAAATTAAACCTTAAAAAATATAAAACATGATTAAAATCTTAATCTAGTCCTAAACTACTGCAACCCCTCCCTCCCTTCGGAACAAAGCCACCTTACCATTCCCAACTCTCGTCTGCCCCATTGCGAAGCCTCACCGACAGTGGCGTATGCAAGATTTTGAATTTGGGGGTACGAAATATACAACACACACAAATATACAAATAGAAAATAGTGATACACTTTTTTTTGGACCTTTTCTTCTTTTTCTAAAATCTTTTTATATCAAACAGGTAATTATTTTCGTATAATAAAGATTATGAAAACACGGGGTTTATCTCTGAAAAATTGAAAACTATATTATGTTTTATTGGCAAAAAAAAAAATCAACAAAACAAAAATTTGTAAAATAAATTAACAAAAATGAAAATATGCATACATGTAAAACCCTTTTATTTGCAAAGAAAAAATCAAAAAAATCAAAAAAATCAAAAAAAGAAAATATGTAAAAATAATTAACTAAGAAACTCTTATTTTATTTGCAAAGAAAAAAAAATCAAAAAAAAGAAAATATGTAAAAACAATTAACTATAAAAGTGTTTTATTTCTTAAGAAAAAATGTGTACAACCTGAGTATGAACCCAGTTGGGTTAATTACACCCTGAGATCACTAACTAATTTACTACTCTCAAAATTTTGAAATTATTAAGACCTTTATATATAAATTAGTTTATTTCGGGTACAATTGTACCCTTTGAACCCATATAGATCCGCCACTGCTCACCGATCTGATAGTTTTACTTATTGCTAAATGTGTAATGATGATTTTTATATTAATAGTTAGAATTTAATAGGTTAACATGTTAATTGCGTCAAAGTTTTATGTAAACATAATTAAGGTTTGAGGCCAGGATTTTGAATCCTGTTTTTTAAATTGAAACTCTCAAACCCAAACTCTACAACCCAGTCAAAACGTTGCTCAAATGATTTAACAATTAGAGAAGAGATTTTAAAAGTGAAGTCTATCAATTCACCATTTTCACGTCATTCGAAATAATTATCATACAAGTTATGACTAACTAGCTATCAGATATGCTCTTAGTGGCCCAACAGACACCAGCGTTTGTCTTCTCATTATATTATTCAAGGCAACCACGGTGGTAAATTTTTTAAAGGGAAAAAAATTATTTGTATTTGTACTTGTAGCGTTTTCATAGTTTGCAATCTAATGTTTTTTTGTTCTTTTTTTTTTTTTTTTTCTGTTATTAACAATACAAAGCATGCGGATTTTACTCTTTGCAACTTTCAGGCTATTTTTCATTCAAAAATAACGTAAACCTCATGTTTCATTCTAAAAACATGAAAACATTGTCCAACGTAATAATTAGTGATGTTTACGTGCTTCGATTCAACTATTTTTGAATGAAAAATAGCCTGAAAATTGTAAATAGCAAAACTCGCATACTTTGGGTTGTTAATAACAACAAAAAAAAATATTAGGTAGCAAATTATAAAAACGCTACAAGTACATATGATAAAGATTTTTTTTCCTTTTTTAAAATGATTTTTAAGTAAAATCCAGATTTTATAAAAAAACTCCTCCACTGTGGGTGCACAAAATTGATGACATGACGTTGTATCCCAGAAGTCTACTCCTTCACGGAGGTCGCAGTGTATGAGGATTAAAATACAAAGACATTGGCCAATATGAATAGATTGTGGGACCTTAAAAAGAGGTAGATTATGAAGAAAAACTTGTAAATAGATATGGTTTTTTAATTTTGATGTGTCAGTTGATATGGCGCACACAAAATTGTGAAAAACTTTTTAAATGAATTTTTCAATGTGGATGGTCCTCATCAAGTGCATCATGAGCAAGGTTCATAGTTAGATCACTTAAAACTACTAAATATATGAATGGGCGATACTTTTTTTAGATCGAATTAACGGATCATTCGTTATACCAAAATTTCATATCAATACATTATAATAAAAATTAATACGTCATAATAAAAAATATTACAGTACAAAAATCAATGCATCATAACACGAGTCAGAAATTTATGAAAAACTAATACTTTATAGTACAAAAACCAATATATCATGGTACAAATATCAATACATTATAGTATCGGGTCAGATTGTCTAACGGGTCATGACCCGTTAATTTGGCCTAACACAAGTATTTGCCTACATTAATTATATACATTACTATATTGTGATGTACATACATACATACATACTATCATGCAACAAGTCATATTACTTGACGATGCACCTTATTAATGGTCCCGGTCTGTTGTCACCAGCGTTCTGGGTCAATTTTGTAAAAAAAAAAAAAGTTTTCTTCCATTTAATCCAAACCCTACCTCACTGCAGCGGCAAAAAAAAAATGTTTCATCCTTGAACACAATAGCAGCTCCCAATTCCCAGCTCCTTGCGTCCAGCTCCCAGGCGACCAACTCCCAGCTCCAGGCAGACAAGTTCCAAGCTTCCAGCTCACAAGGTTATTTCTAACTCAAAGTTTTTGTTTATTTTAAAAAATCGGTTATTTTATAAATTTTTAATTAATTTCCCTTAGAAATAATCATTTGTTGTTGATGAATGAATTATTCACTTGTTGTGAAATTGAGTTTAATTGTTAATTTTTTTTTGTATATATTGAATTTATATGTTTGTGAATTTTAGTTGTAAATATTTATGAATAATTATTTGATTTGTTTGTGAGAAAAAATTTAATTAATCACATTTAAATTTATTCATTTTGTGTTTAGTTGTTAATTATTTATGAAATTAATTTTATTTGCTTGTGATGAAATTATTAATTATGTAAAAATTTCAATTTATTTGTTTCGTGTTTAGTTGTTAATTATTTATGAATATTTATTTATTTGTAAAAAAAATTTCTAATTATGTGAATATTTGAATTTATTTGTTTTCTGAGAGAATTGTTAATTATGTGAAAGTTTTAATTTATTCATTTCGTGTTTGATTGTTAATTATTTATGAAAATTGATTTATTTGTTTGTGAGGAAATTATTAATTGTGTGAAAATTTTAATTTATTCGTTTCGTGTTTAGTTGTTAATTATTTATGAAAGTTGATTTTATTTGTTTGTGAGGATATTATTAATAATGTGAAAATGTTAATTTATTTGTTTCGTGTTTAGTTGTCAATTAAATATGAAAATTGCTTTTATTTGTTTGTGAGGATAGTGTTAATTATGTAAAAATTTTAATTTATTCATTTTGTATTTAGTTGTTAATTATTTATAAATATTGAATTTATTTATTTGTGAAAAGATTTCTAATTGCATGAATATTTGAATTTATTTATTTTCTGAGAAAATTGTTAATTATGTGAAAATTTTAATTTTTTCCTTTCTATATTTCGTGTTTAGTTGTTAATTATGTGAATATTAGAGTTTATTCTTGGGGCATTTGTATATTTTTGAAGTAATCGCACATATGATGAATATTTCTTCTGGCAATGATTATGACATGTATGCATCAATGTTACGTGATGAGGGTGGAAGAACTACTATCGATTATACAAATCTAGATCCCACCAAACATCCCCCATTCGTGATCCCGGACTATACCGCCGATTACTTTGGACCCGATGAAGGTTGCGATTCTGAAAAGAGTTTAAATGAACTAGATGATGGTGATGAGACTGGCGAGGAATTCTTTCATTTGGGGGGTAGTATACCAAATGAAGATCATTTTGAACTACCCTAGTTGAACGTGGCCTTACAACCTATAAACGAGTGGATAGAAGATCGGAGCTCTACAAGAACATACCATTTTTTGATTATGACTACGAAAACATCCCTATTGATTCTAGTGATGTCCCTCAAAAGGACTACTACTACGACAAAGACGATGAGTGTTGAGAAAATGCATGATATTCAGAGATAAAAAAATATGATGTGGGTTGTTAAAGATCACTTTGTGCGTGTCGCCAAGTGTGCGTATAGAGTGGTACAGAGAAACCCAAAGCTTTAGAAAGTTGTTTGCTTGTCGAAGCCACTTGGAGAGAATCATGTAGATATTCTGAATCCATTTACCAACGAATCACCTGAATGCGGATGATGTCTCCACGCTAGTTTTTGTAAACGAAAGGATTTTTGGTAAATTACAAGATTGGGTTCAGCGCACAAGTATCTTGCATCTCTTGCACGTGATGATCAGCCCAATTTGAGTAAAAATATGATTGATATGCTCATTACCACTCACGTCGAGAAAGATCCGTTATATAGCGTTTTGCATGTCCAGAATATTGTCGAACAAGAATATGGTTATAAAGTGCCATATCACAAGGCATGGCAAGGTTTTCGATGGTCTCGTGAAAATGTGTATGGGTCATGGGAGCAATCGGTCCAACATTTACCTAAGTACATGAAGGCTTGCAGATGTACAACCCAGGGACAGTGGTTGAGTGACTACACAAATCTTCGGAAATACTTGGTGTGCATATGTTAAGATTTGTATTTTGGGCATGTTGACCATGTATCGAGGTTTTTAGACATTGTCGCAAAGTGATTAGTGTTGATGGAACTTTTTTGGTTGGAAAGTACAAGCACACGTTGTTGATAGCATGTACAATTGACGTAAACCAACAAGTCTTGCCACTAGCTTATGCAGTTATTGATTCGGAGAGTTATAACTCATGGCATTTGTTCCTTCACATGGTTAAAAAATATATTGTTCGCGATATAGAAGGGGTTTGTCTTATAGCTGACCGACATGCTGGACTACTTAGTGCACTACAATGAGTTCCGTCATTCTTGCCACCCGTTGGATCCAACGTTTTTTGTTTACGACATGTCTCTTCTAACTTCAATACGCATTCCAAGTCTGTAAAATTGAAGGATACGTGTTTCAAAGCTGGAGCAGAACCCAGAGTTACAGTCTTCTGTAAAATAATGGAGAAGATTAAAGCCATTGATCCAAAAGCATTTGCATACTTGGATGACATTGATAAGAGCAAGCGGACACTGTCCCACAACGGCAGCAATTGTGTGGCATCCTTATGACTAACATGTTTGAGTGCATCAATGGATAAAACGTGCTAGATGGCTTCCAATAACTACTGTCGTCCGAATCACATTTGCCCGAAATACACAAATTTTTTATAAATGTCTGGCCGATGCGACAAGAGTCGATAACATGCAATAATTTTGGCCTGAAAAAATATATAGCATATTCAGGTCAAGATAACAATATCGTGCGCAAGAGGTGGCTAGAACATCACAAGGCGGTGGACGTTCTAGTTCCAGGCACCGATGTTAGATAAGGCGATAATCTATCCATGAGTCCGATGTTGTAATTCGCTTTTCTTTTTTGCTGACAGATGTTTGGCACTACTTGATGTTGTAATTCGCATTGCTATGTGTATTAATAATTGTTGTTGTATGAATTCCTTAAGTAATATTTATCTTGATGTTGTGGTTCACTTTATTTTTCTGCTGACAAACATTTGACACTACTTGATGTTGTAATTTGCATTGTTATGTGTATTAATAATTGTTGCTGAATGATTCCTTAAGTAATATTTATTTGTTGTATGAATTAATGAATTAATATATATCCGTTGGAAATAATATTTTTTTGATTGCATAAAATATGTTATCAACTTATATCCTACGACTTTTCATCTAATATTGATTTTGATCATTTCATATATATTTATCTTGAAAATGGCATCACCACATGATGATCCGCTGATCCGAGACTTTTTGTTTTTCCTTTCAAAATTAAAAATCCAAGTTAAGCAAATGCGCGTCCACGTTTGAAAGGTTTTAGCTCGCCTGCAAGAGAACGGGATCACTTGTAGACCGGCAAGTTAACTCAGGTCGATCTCTCGAGGAGTGAAAATACGGAGTCAACGATATTTATTAAGACACAATTTCTAATACTAAACACGCGATCAAAGGGTTTTTATTTCAAAATTTTTGAAAGAACTTGATTTAAAAGAACTCGATGAACCTATCTTGCTTCGAGGGCGTCAACCTCTTCGCAAGAGTAGTTTAATCGATTCACAAACTCAACAACAACTATTATTACTCGATCTTAAGACCGTTCCACCAAATCTAATTCAGACAATTCATCAAACACTTGATATGCATTCATAGAACATAATCCAAACGTAATTTTAATTAAAACAAACCACACCAATTATCTAAAGCTTAATAATACGAATCACTAAATTATCATAATACAATCGTCGCCAAATCGTTCACATAAACGTAATCATAAACGAGTCACAAGAAATATCCTAATATTATATCTAAAGACCGCTATCTAACATGAATCACCAACTAATTAGCAAGATAAAGTTTAGAGATTACTAAATCGTGAGAAAACTCAATCACGATACTACGATGAATCCTTTCCAAATCCAGCTATTTCGGGAAATGAAATGAACCTTGCTGAATCCGGGAAGATTGTCACGAACCTCCGTCTCCAGCGATTATCCGAACCGATTGAACTTCTAAATATTATTGCCGTAAGGGCTATAAGTCAAAGGCTGAGAAAGTTGTCAATTCTCTCTTCCAATGTATATGATCCAGTCTTGTGGGTGAAAGGATGGGTCTTCTCTGAAGATTTCTGAGTTTTAAAGGCTCAAGAACCATTTCGAACTAAAGATTCCCGAAATTATGCATTTGTAACGTTCGAATCCGATCGGATGAAAATCTCTATCCTCTTTACCGGTCGGACATAGCGCTTATCCGATCGGTGCATATCTTGAAAGTCAATCCGATCGGTTATTGGACTTATCCGGTCGGATAGGTGTTCTTTTGGCTACTTCGAGCACTAATTCTTTGTCTTCATCTCCAGGTTTTTGTCAAATGATTCATCTGAAAGAGAAATTAAAGAAAAATGGTACAAAATGACCAATTATTTAATAAGAAGTCAAAAAGCTAAGCAAAAGGCCAAATAATGCAAAATCATGCAAAATAGCTTATTATTAGCCTAAGAAGATGGTAAAAAGACTAAAACGTGACTCAAAATATGTACAAAAGTGTAACAAAAATGTACAAATCAACCACCCCGTGCTTTATTGGTTTGTTCATCCTCGAACAAACGAAAGAATCAAAATCAGGAAAGAATGAAGGTAGTTAGATCAAAGAGTCATGTTGTGCATATAACTTAGTTTTGCAAATATAAACACTTTTGTTGAAAACTCTCAAGCTAATCTCTTGTTACCTTTTCACCTTGAAACCAAAAGAATGCCTCCTCTAAAAAGGGATATATATGTGATGGTGCACTCATTCGCTCGTGTTTTTTAAAAGGTAAATGTATACGCTCGAGTCAACACAAACACGCATTCAACGACTCATGAAGATCAAAGACTCGTACATCGCATATAAGTGTGCACATTTAATCAAGAATTGGATTAGGACTTTTAGGGTTGTAATGTAGGCCCTTTGGTAAGGTATGTCATATATGAAGATGTGTGGCTAACTTGAAAACACACGCAATCAATAACGCACTCAATCCCAATTTTTAAGCATAGAGCAAGGTCTACTCCTCATTCCTCCCAAAACAACCGTATAAAACTATTCTCAGCCCTTTTATAACTAAGGCTATTTCTAATCCCAATAAACATACCTGATCCCAAGGAACATGAGTGTTAGTTCCTTCTATACTTGTTTGCTTTTATAAAAAGGTTTTATTCTTAATATCTAGATGCTCTTAAAGAACTTGAGCACCTTTAATTTCCTTTTCTTTTTCTTCTTCTCCGTTTTCTAAATATATATATTTTTTCAACTCCACTAGTTTGCACCCTGCAATCTTCAATCTCAATAGACCAGTAATAAATAAACTCTCATCTCACAAACTTAAATGAAATAAGAGCTTTAATGATGCTCATGGCTAACAAAGAGACGAAATAAAGGCTCAAAGGGTATTATTAGGAATTTTATAGTGGTTTTTATTTCTGAATATAGCCGGAGTTGGGCTTTATATGTGCCTCGTCATTTTTGAAACAAGATGTTCTTTTGCGACTTAGAGACTTCTCAAAACACTTATCGAATCACAGCATGTAATGTTGATAAACATACAAGGCTTCTTACAGGGGTTTTATTCAAACTTTGAAAGCAAGGTGATCGAGCAACCTTCTTCTGGTAGTTCATTAACAACTCTAAAAAGCAGTCTTTACAAAATTGATAACGACTAAGTGTTATTTTAAATAATTATATATAAATAGGTTTTGAAAATTTTTTCACTAGACAAGCTCAAAAGACTCCAACGATGGGTCACACCATTCATGATTTTGACAGGTAAGCCAGTACAAACATAAATAAGCACGGGAATAATCTCGACATAGGTTGAAATAAACAGTTGGTTAATTCATACGTAGTTACTAAAAAAGTAAAATGATAAAAATGATTTGAATTATGCATGCAAACTGTTCCATCCGGTCGGATATAGCACCCGTCCGACCGGATAAGGTGTAATTAACATGTCCGACCGGTGAGTGTTTTTGTCTGGTCGGATAGGAAGACAGTAAGTTATATCCGGTCGGATATCACTATCCATCCGACCGGATGATACCTTTTTCAGTTAAATTCGACCGATTTCACCCCCACCCCCCACCCCCCTCCCCCCCTGAAAAATGAAATTAGAAAAATCCTTGTTGCTGGCCAGAATAAATAATAACGGGGTAGGGACAGTTCAAACATGCAGAAATTCGAATCAATTATTTAAATACAGACACTTACGCACCCAACACAAATGAAAAAATTAAAAGAAAAGAAAAGTTTGGATAGAAATGATGTAAATTGGGGCATGGGCCCGCTTATTGGTCCATGTCGTCAAGCGTTCATCAATGAAAACGATGTATCCATGGTTGGATTGGACGTTGTCGTTCAACCTGGAGAGATATTAGTTCGTAGTGTCCATGTTGGCGTCCAATCTCTCTAAGGAACCTCGAAACGTCCTTGCTTCCTCTCTTGCCTCCCACGCATCCTGGCGAGCGTCCCGAGCGTACTACTCTTGATTGAGGCTCAGTTGCGTCATTTGATCCATCACACTCGCTTGGAAATCCTGCTGCTGCCTCCATTGTGCATCTGAGTAATATTGGTAATTACTCGACCCTTCTCCATACAAGCTTCCCCCGTAACCACCGCTGTAGCTACCATACTCGAGACCTTCCCCGTAGTCTTCGTGCTCATATCCTTGGAAACCCATGTTTCCATCATTCTTGTCCTCCTCATCGTCTTCCTCATTCTCTTCGTCATCCTTGTCATCATCATTGTCATCATCCTCGTCGTCGTCAGTGTCCTTGACTACTTCGGCCCTTGTCTTCTCCACGCCCATCATGAAGGTTGGAATCGATATGTTCTGACCGTTGAAAGTTCTGCTTTCAACCAGCATCTCCACACTCGGATATATAACATCATCGTCGTAAGGGTCGCAACTGTGGTTTCGTGTAATCTCGGTGACGAACGTGCCCAAGGTGAGCTTTGCCGTCTTCTGATCGTTCATTCGTTCAACGTTCTCTATCGCCCCGATAAATTGGATATAATTTCACGTCACCCCGGTGGTGCGCAATCCACAAGGCTCGCAATTCGGATGATGAGATCTGCATCATGTCCTCCTTCCCCAAAAACACTTGCATGAAAATTCTGTATGTCAAGTACATGGCATTCGACCGTAATGAAGTGGAATTAAAACAGCATCCGGGCTCCGGTGGTGCTCCCGAGATTCTCCCACCAAACCTTCTTGTCGTAATCATCGTGTTGAAACGACTCGTCCCCCGGTTTGTCGTTGTTTATTCCGAAGATGTCGTTGAGGTCTCTTTTTGAGGTATGGAATGGTTGGTTCCGGAGTCGGCAATCAAAAGAGCCATCAGCAACCGGCTTGTAAGTTGTGAAGAATTCCAGCATAAGAGTTTGGTGGCCGGGTTGCTTAACGTCCGCCCAATTCTCCAAGTTGAGGGCCCTGATGCCCGCCATGAACTTCTCCGCCATTTTATCGCCCAATGCGATTTTGCGGTTCCAAAAGTCAACATTTATGTGCCGAGGAGCGTAAACGTCCCTTGTAATCAAAGATTTAAACAACGTCACCTCCCTCTCATCGATCAATTGAATGGAGCCAACCCTCCTCCGGCGTTTCTCGTTCCTTTCCCTTGACCTCTTCCTGAGTTGCTTCCCTTCCTCGTTCGTAAAACAGAAGCCATTCCGATATAAATCTTGAAAATTTGAGCCCAGAAAACTCTCTCAGGATTCGTCGAACACCTACTGTGCAACACACTTTCAACCAAGAACAATCTCCAAATTCCACCAACAATCACTCCTCTTTCAAAATCTCTGCAAATCAATTCCCAAGCACAAGCTGTTTTACCTCTCGAATTGCAGAATTGTGTTCTTGAGGTTTAAGGGGGAACTAATTGGGCTTGATTTTTCTTCCGAACAGATGAAATTGCTTGAATTAGTACTCCGATTAGATATGTTTGCTTGCAAGAATATGGTATTAAGATTGCTTTGAGAACGATATTGCTCTTTTGCTCTGTAAAAATAAGAGAGTAATTAGTTGAATTGTGAAGTTTTTGAGTTTAAGAAACTGACTTATATAAATTCTGCGTTGTCGTCGAATCGGATAGTGCTCATGTCCGGTCGAATGTGAGACCTGTGTGTTTGGTCCAATCAGATAGTGCTCGTGTCCGGTCGGATGGTTCTCTGGTAACTTTCGTCCGATCGGTTTTGCTCTCCATCTGGTCGGATGGTACTGTTCGCTGTGAAAATTTTACTTTTTATTTTTATTAATTTTTTTATGTATATATATATATATATATTATATATATATATATATATATTTGTATTTTAATTACTTATTTACATTGATATGTCCCTTCAATACTCACGAAAAGAAAATTCATTAAATAGCAATAAATCAAGCACAAATCTTTTATTTATTCAATAGTTGAGCATAAATGCTCTTATTTAAGCTAGAAATTCAACCAAACAAGCCAAATTCTGAACATAATCGTATAAAATTAAGGTAAAAAAGGAACTAAATCCTATAACGCTATTCGGGCTAGGGGGTGGGTTAGGTCCATAGGCCAAGTTTTCAAGGTTCCTCATCTCCTCCTGCATCTTGATGATTTTGGCCTTCAGCTGGATGATCTCGTCGTCCACTTCGTACAAGTACTGATGGAGCGTGGCCATGCCTTCCGTGAGTGTAGTCTCCTCGTTGTCTGCCCTTATCTCGTTCATTGTTTCCCGTTGCTCCTCCAATTCCGTTTCAACGGGGATGGGTTTTTGCTCATGTTTCTCAGTGAATATTCAAACACCTTGGGATTTGTAAAGAAGAAGATGGTTGTGAAGAATAAGAACACTGACGGTGGGTTTCTATAGGGGTAAGAGGCTTAGGAGATGGGAGTCTAACGGTCTTTTTAAAATCAAGGTATTCCTAAATCTTTCCTTGAATACCAAAAATAAAAAGATTGGAAATAAGATAATATTCAGCATAATCCTCATCAAATCAAACTTACCTTGCTTAATACACTTACCAAATCCGCGTTCTGAATCAGCTGATTTCGCCGCAATATCCGATCGGATAGTATTTTCTCCGACCGGATTGTATGTATTCAGCCTGTTCGATCGGTCATCACTATTGTCCGATCAGATGGAAGTCCAGAAAGTTTGATCCGACCGATTTCATTCATCCCTCCGATCGGATGCTCTATGTTGAAGGTTGATTTCAAGCTTTATAAACATCTTAAAGCATAAATAACAGCTACCAATATGAACAATACGTACAGAAATGAAAAGAAAATAAAAAAACTTGGGCTACCTCCCAAGAAGTGCAACTTTTAACGTCCTTTGCTAGACGTTACCTCGTTTTGATTCAAGACTCTTGAGGTGGATCGTCAAGTAGCATGACTTCAAGATCGCTTTTAGGAATGGGCCCCCCATGATATAATTTCACCTGATGACCGTTGACTTGGAACGTGGAGTTGCTTTTCTCGTCGTATAAAGTTACGGCCCCGGATTTGTTGATACTAGTGATCAAATATGGCCCACTCCATTTCGACTTGGTTTTTCCTGGAAACAATTTGAAACGTGAGTTAAATAATAAGGCTAGTTTTCCTACCTCCAATTCTTTTAGAACAAGCTTTTTGTCATGCACATCTTTCATCTTTTGCTTGCTTGCCCATGCCATTTCATAAGAATCGTTTCTTATCTCCTCCAACTCGCTCAACTCCAACTTCCTAAATTCGCCAGCCTCGTTCACATCCATGTTTAGTTTTCATATAGCCCATTCCGCTTTGTGTGCTAACTCAACCGGGAGATGATAAGACTTTCCATAAACTAATCGAAAAGGACTCATGCCCAAAATCGTTTTATGGGCCGTTCGATACGCCCATAATACTTCAATGAGTCTCATTGCCTAATATCTCAGGTTCGACTTTACTGTCTTCTCCAAAATGCCCTTGATTTGTCGATTACTTGTTTCCACTTGTCCTGACGTATGTGGATGATAGGGGGTTTCTACTTTATGTCGTACCCCGTATTTGCTCATCAAACGTTCGAAAGTACGGTTATAGAAATGGCTACCTCCGTCACTTATTATCGCTCTTGGCACTCCAGAACGGCTGAAAATGTTCTCGTGTAAGAACTTGAGAACGATCTCAGAATTAGCCTTCCGGGTTGGTATTACTTCCACCCACTTCGAGACATAATCAACTCCAACAAGGATGTACTCATACTCCACTCTTCGGAAATGGTCCCATGAAGTCGATGCCCCATACATCGAAGATTTCGATTACTTGATTTGGAACCAATGGCATCTCATTCCTCTTTCCTATTGAGCCCGACCTTTGACAATTATCGCATGTCTTGCAGTAATGGTGTGCGTCGGCGAATAGTGAGGGCCAATATAAACCGGATTGGAGGACTTTGAATGCTATATTTTGACTCCCGAAATGTCCTCACTCGTCATAACAAAACTTCAACACATCAATTTTTTCTTCGTCCGGTATACACCTCCGATAAAGTCCATCCTTGCAACGTTTATATAGGTATGGATCATCCCAAAAGAAACTCCTGCATTTGGACAAAAATCTCTTTCTTTGTTGGGCAGAAAGGTGGTTAGGGATAATATTGCATGCAAGATAATTGACAAAATCAGCATACCAAAGCTTGCCAAATTTTTCAATAGTGTTAGCATCCTCATAAGGAAAAATATATCAATAAAATCAAGTTTGCTAGACTCATTATCTACTAACATACGAGATAAATGATCGGCAACAACATTTTCACATCCTTTTCTATCTTTGATTTCAACATCGAACTCTTGTAAAAGGATAACCCAACGAATCAACCTAGGTTTACTTTGGATTTTAACAAATAAGTGGTGCAAAGATGCATGATCGGTGTGCACAATTACTTTTGACCTAAAAATATAAGAATGTAATTTATCTAATGAAAACACTACCGCAAATAATTCACGTTCAGTGGTGGTGTAATTACGTAATGCACTATTTAGCATGAGACTAACATAATAGATCACCCTTAGCAGTTTATCAACTCTTTGCCCCAAAACAGCCCCTACCGCGTCATTAGACACGTCGCACATAATCTCAAATGGTAGTGACCAATCGGGCGTAACTACAATTGGTGCTCGTGTGAGTTTTTCTTTCAATAATTTAAAAGCATCAAGAAATTTATCATCAAACTCAAAAGGCACATCTTTATTTAACAATTTACACAATGGGCGGCAAATTTTAGAAAAATCTTTTATGAAACGCCGATAGAATCCCGCATGTCCTAGAAAACTTCTAATCCCCTTAACATCTTTAGATGGTGGGAGGGTTTCAATAACATTAATTTTGGCTTTATCAACTTCCAACCCTTTGATTGACACAACATGCCCAAGCACAATCCCACTTTTTACCATAAAGTTCGATTTCTCCCAACTCAACGTCAAACAAGACTCTACACATCTATTTAATACTTTAGAAAAGTTATTTAAGCAATGAGAGAAAGATGAGCCATATACCAAAAAATTGTCCATGAAGACTTTGAGGAAGTCGTCAATGAACTCGGTGAAGATGGATAGCATGCATCGTTGGAATATTGCTGGTGCGTTGCATAATCCAAATGGCATCCTCCGATAAGCATACGTGCCAAAAGGACACGTAAATGTAGTCTTCTTCTGATCTTCCGGAGCTATCGCTATTTGATAATAGCCTGAAAGGCCGTCCAAAAAGCAATAATATTTGTGCCCTGATAGTTTGTCGAGCATTTGATCCATGAATAGAAGTGGGAAGTGATCCTTTCTTGTTGCTACATTAGGTTTTCGTCAGTCAATGCAAATGCACCACCCGGTGGTTAAGTGCGTTAGAAAAACCTCTCCCTTCTCATTTTCCACAATTATTATGCCCCCTTTCTTCGGAACGACGTGCACTGGGCTTACTTACTTGCTATCGGACACGGGGTAGATAATACCTTCTTCAATGAGTTTGAAGATTTCCTTTTTGACTACCTCTTGAAGTGTCGGGTTCAAGCGTCTTTGTCCGTCCCTTATTGGTTTGGCTCCTTCTTCTAGCTCAATCCAATGCATGCACATCACCTGACTTATTCCTCTAATGTCTCCGACGCTCCAACAAATTGCTTGTTTGTACTTTTTAAGTACCTCGATCAATTGTTACTCTTCATGCTCGGCTAGTTCCGCAAAAATTATCATGGGTTTTCTCTCGTTGGCTTCGAGAAAAACATACTTGAGGTGGCTTGGAAGTGGTTTTAATTCCATTTTAGGTTCTAACACGGTTTGAATGGATGTTTCACTTATGTTCTCTTCTTCAATCTCAAATAGGTCGACCACCCCCTCCATATTAAAATCATCATCCTCGACGTTCCATTCCTCGAAAGGTATGATGCCAAATAATTCTTTCACATATTGATCCACTGAATCGAGATAAGAACAATCGGGTTCCATTGAATGTGAAGGAACGCTTTGAATGTCTTTAAGTGAGAACGTGACCGATTCATCAAACACTGAAAGTGTCATCTTTCCTCGGCCCACGTCGATCAAGGTGTGTGATGTTGCCATGAAAGGTCTTCCAAGAAGAATTGTGTGCTCCTTGCTTGATTTTGCAATTTCTCCGACATATAATATCACAAAGTCCACGGGTACTACGAAAAAAGTGCCAACTTCTACTAAAACGTCCTCGACTACTCCTAAAGGATGTCGAACTGATCGGTCGGCTAACTGAAGTCTCAAGCTTGTTGGTTTCATCTCCCCAAGGTTGAACTGTTTGTAAAGGGCGTAGGGCATCAAGTTGGTCACTGCCCTTAAATCGAGCATTCCTCTAGCTTTTTATCCATCCCCAAGAGTTATCGTGATGCAGAAACTCCCTGGATCATCCACTTTCGGTGGTAGTGGTTGATGGAAAATTGCACTCACTTCTTTTGACAACACTATTCTTTCGTTTGCTCTAGCTTCCTCTCCTTTGATGCTAATTCTTTGAAGATTTTCACGTACCCTGGCATTGCCTTGATCACATCAAATAGTGGTAAGTTAACATTCACGTTCTTCAACATGGTATAGAATTCCATGAATCTCTTGCTCTCTTTTGCTGGCTTGAGTCTGTTTGGAAATGGTACAGAGTCTCGGATGACTCGTTGCTATTTGAGAACTATCAAATTCTCCTGCGTATGATTTTCATCCGACCGGATATCCTCTCCAGTCCGATCGGATAAAACTTCCTGCCCACCAGTCCAATCGGAATTATGCTTCGTCCGGTCGGATAAAATTTCCTGACCTTCGGACCGATCGAATTTTTGCTCCGTCCGGTCGGATAAAATCTTCTGTCGTCCAGACCAATCGGGTTCTTGCCCAGTCCGATCGGATAATACTTCCTGCCCATCATACCGATCAAATTTTTGACCTATCCGGTCGGATTCCTTGGCTGATTTTCCCTTCGAAATACGTTCATCATCATGATTCTCCCCCTCCATCACTCTGATTCCGTTATTGACTTTCTGGCATCCTCGTAGCACATGTACAGCCATTGATTGCTCGGGTTGACTGGGGAGTTTTATGGGGTCAGCTCCGAGTTTCGCCACGGACGCAGGAAATTTTCCCATCATCATCTCTAACTTATCCATTTGTTTCTTCGTTCGATTATTTTCCTCGAAGGTTCGAAGGGTTTCTTTCCTATTGCGTAGCGTTTCCATCTCTTGCCTTTGCCTCCAAAGTCATAATTTTCTTCGGAATCTTGAGGAAGTGGAGCATGTTGTTGTTGTAGCAGAGCTTGATATTGTGGTTGTTGTGGTTGACCTTGCCTTTGCGGAAAACGTTGTTGATAATCACCTTGGCCCTTGTTCTGATAGGAATTGTAATTTCTTGATCCTCCTTGATTTTTGTTTGGTGGTGGTGGTGCTAAATATTGAGGATCCGTTTATTTGGGTGGCAGTGTGTAGCTTGGACTTCCTGGCCCGTACCTGAGGTTTGGGTGGTCTCGGATAGTCGGATGGTACATTGAAAGTTTAAGTGAACTTTTGGCCAAACTTGTTGTTGGATTGGAATTCTTATATGGAGTTCACGTCTTCGTCCTCATCTTCATAAAATATTGCGTCACACGTATTGGCTCCATGTCCAAATGCTCCACAAGTTCCACATGTTTCGTGTGATGGTTGCGTTGTTTCCTTCTCGCGCTTCATCATCCCTGCCAACATTGCAACTTGTTTTGTAAGCTCCTCAAGTTTGATACTCTCCCCTTTAGATACTGATACTTCGTTTATTCTAATTTTCCTTGGTTTCGAACTTGTTTGCCTTGATTTTTCACCTAAAAGTTCGAACAAATCCCATTGCGGCTTGAAGTTTGGAAACAATCCTTCATGGAAATAGTTGTTGACTATTTCGGGACTATTGTTATGATGCGGGCATGCGTGTAGAAGTCTTTTGTATCATTCCCACACCTCGTGGAATGACTCTCCATCCATTTGCTCGAAATTGGTGATTTCTCTTCTTAGTTTTGCCATCGTTTGAGCCGAATAAAATCTGCCAACGAACTTCTTAAACACCACATCCCAATTAGTTAAGGAATTGGGTTGCAATGACAAGAGCCATTGTTTGGCCTTGTCCTTCAAGCTACTCGGAAAACATCTCATCCTTAGTTGATTCTCGTTTAAGCCAAATGCTGGAATTCCGGACACCGCCACGTAAAATTCTCGAATAAAGTTTAGCGGGTCCTCGTTTGCCATGCCATAGAAAGTCGGTAATTGGTTGAAAATGTTAGACTTCAATTCATAGTCTCGTGATGCGGGGCTTAAGACGATAGCTGAACTATACGGGCCAATGGTTGGGCATACGAGGTCTCCTTGTCGGTGTTCGTTTGGATATCATTGCCCTCATCCTCCATGAAAGTCTCTTCCTCCAACATTGTATTGCTCATCTTCATATTGTTGGTCGTACTCATCATTTTGCCAAACACGGTACAATTATTCGTTCCTCCCGTTTCCTGGATGATTGGGTCCTCGTGTTCGGTTCTCAAATCCAAAATGATTTTGTTGGTTTTTTTGGGGCTGGGGCCCGCCATTTACAACATGATTGTCTTCAAATCTCTTATTTGACCATGCATTGAAAGCTCGGGCCTCCTCTCGGTTTCAGAAATGTTGTGGCTCTCGATCGACTGGTTGTTCCGGCCACATAACTCGGCGATCATCATGGGGTTGTGGTACCATGTTGTGCGCAGGTGGATTAAAATTTTCAAGGACTTCGTGTCCTCTTGGATCTTTGTCACGATCATGCTCTTGATTCTCAATTTGAGCAAACGCTCGTGCATCTTCATTTTGGATATTATTTTGTGGATCTTGATTTTACATGTCATCTTCGGGTGGCATTCTATATGGTTGATCGTGAGGAGGTTGCGGTTGTCTTGCCCTCTCCCTCGACCATTTGTTCTTCCTCCTCTCCCTCTGGTTCCTCGGCCACAATTAGGTGGATTGTTCGACATGCTGGTTCCTCGGCCACAATTAGGTGGATTGTTCGACATGATGGCTTGAGCTGCTTCGGATTGATTCCCGTCAGGGGGAAGGAAAAAGTCTTCTTGGTCTTCCTACTCGTTCAATGTTGTCTATGAGTGGTGTAAGTTCACCTATTAGGCCTCTGCGGCCTTACATACACAATAAACAAACTCAACGTATCGAGTGGTAAATCAAAGACAAACACAAATGTAACAAACATAAATTTAACACGAATAAACTTCATTAACACCTTTGACACTCCCCGGAAACAGCGCCAAATTTTGATTCGAGACTTTTTGTTTCCTTTCAAAATTAAAAATCCAAGTTAAACAAATGCGCGTCTACGTTTGAAAGGTTTTAGCTCGCCCGCAAGAGAAAGGGGTCACTTGTATACTAGCAAGTTAACTCGGGTCGATCTCTCAAGGAGTGGAAATATGGATTCAACGATGTTTATTAAGACATAATTTCTAATACTAAACATGCGATCAAAGGGTTTTTGTTTCGAAAATTTCAAAAGAACTTGATTTAAAAGAACTCGGTGAACCTATCTTGCTTCGAGGGCGTCAACCTCTTCACAAGAGTAGTTTAATCAATTCACAAACTCAACAACAACTATTATTACTCGATCTAAACACCGTTCCACCAAATCTCATTCGGACAAATCATCAAACACTTGATATGCATTCATAGAACATAATCCAAATGTAATTTTAATTAAAATAAACCACACCAATTATCCAAAGCAGAATAATACGAATCACTAAATTATCATAAAATAATCGTCGCCAAATCGTTCACATAAATGTAATCATAAATGAGTCACAAGAAATATTCCAATATTATATCTAAAGATCGTTATCTAACATGAGTCACCAACTAATTAGCGAGATAAAGTTTAGAGATTACTAAATCGTGAGAAAACTCAATCATGATACTACGATGAATCCTTGACAAATACAGCTATTCAAGGAAGTGAAATGAACCTGGCTGAATTCGGGAAGCTTGTCATGAACCTCCGTCTCCAGCGATTATCCGAACTGATCGAACTTCTAAATATTATTGTCGTAAGGGCTATAAGTCAAAGGTTGAGAAATTTGTCAATTCTCTCTTCCAATGTATATGATCCAGTCTTGTGGGTGAAAGGATGGATCTTCTTTGAATATTTTTGAGTTTTAAAGGCTCAAGAACCATTTTGTAACTGAAGAATCTCGAAAATCTGCATTTGTAAGGTTCGAATCCGATCGGATCGGTCATTGGTCCGATCGGATGAAAATCTCTGTCCTATTGACTGGTCGAACATAGCGCTTATCCAATCGGTGCATATCTTAAAAGTCAATCCGATCGGTTATTGGACCTATCCGGTCGGATAGGTGTTCTTTTGGCTACTTCGAGCGCTGATTATTTGTCTTCATCTCCTGGGTTTTGTCAAATGATTCATCTGAAAGAGAAATTAAAAAAAATGGACCAAAATGACCAATTATTGAATAAAAAGTCGAAAAGCTAAGCAAAAGGCCAAATAATGCAAAATCATGCAAAATAGCTTATTCTTGGCCTAAGAAGACGGTAAAAAGACTAAAACATGACTCAAAATATGTACAGAAGTGTAACAAAAACATACGAATCATCCGCTATTGACCCAGCAGCATTAACATATATTGAACAACGTTGCACGAGGTTAGACTGATGGGGTTCTTATTGTTAAGTGTGTAGCATCTAATATCTTTTGGGATTTTGGTGACAATGATAACTATTTGTATCCTCGAGTTATGTCAGTGCTAGATCGTTGGGTGTTTTAAGGTGTCGCACGTTTTGGAGCTATTAGCAGACTATAAAACTACTTGATAACAACACTGTTTGAGAGATGGCGTCGCAAGATACATACTTCTCATTTATTCGTAGGAGAGGCGACGATCACTCTACGGGATGTTGCTATAATTTGGGGTCTTCCGATTGAAGGTTCCCCGATGATAGTCGATGATGTTCAGCGTTCTAGGGAGTATTAGGCTGATTATCTTATGCATTACATAGGCCTACAGGTTGATTATGATGAGGACATGAGAGGTGAGACTCGTCTGAAACTCTCGACATTGAGTGAGCATCTCAGAATCCACCACCCAGGTGATGACACACCGCAGGACGAGGTCGTGAAGTACACGCGTGGGATTGCACTTCTACTATGTGTCCATACTATACCTATGTCATTTCGTGGATGATGAGACAGACTCAGGCATTAGTTGGGTAGTGTTGTGCTTGCATATTTGTATCATAAGCTGTGTTTGGCTGTGAGCCGTGAGAGGAAAACGATTAGTAGTCCGCTGGACTTATTGCAGATTTGGGCTTGGTCCCAAATTTCCTCTGTTAGACCACAACCCATATGCTCCATGCTCGGTTTTGATCAGACCATTTTCATTTCAGTCGAACACATCACGTTGCCCGTACCACCTTATGGTGGTAGGTATAATCTTTAACTGTAATACTCATTGCGCGTCTATTAATAATCATTTTATTTTAAATACTTGACTTGAATGTTTACATAGATAGATTGCATGACATAATCATACTCGGAGCGCTAGAAATACGTTAAGAGTATTTTGGGAGACACTTGATCGACTTCATGAGTTAGGGGTAGAGTACTAAATAAATTTTACTTATCTAATACGGCAAGAATTGATGACGATTAATTGAAATGTGCAGTAGACATGAGAACCCTAGGATATGAGTGCACCTGAAATATCTATATTAGGGGAAAGATGTTTGAGCGAAGTTGGATGAGCGAGGGTCCACTCATATGGTGTTCAATTGTTGAGGTCCAGTTCCCCAATCGAGTGACCCGACAACTTGGTATACGCCAGAGCATACCAGATACTAGCATAGTTGATTCAAAATCATAGCATAGTGTCTCTCGAGTATATGATCATTACGATCAGTGGGATGCACGTCATAGTGGTTGGATTTGTGCATGGCATTTACGAGAGGCCACGAGGCTACAAGGCACTTTAGTTCAAAGAGGTGAGAGCACGGTACGCGGATATTTCATATGGTATCAGCAAAATACACATCGACTTATCTCTAGTTTAGAGAGACATACAGAGTGAGTATACCAACCATCAGACGTCAGCGTTCACGATGCTTTTGTAATAAATCTTATTCACTTTGTCCTCACTTAATGAATTTAATTATTTCTTAGATTTGATATTCAACTTTCAGTGTTTTGTAGGGTATTTGGAGTCAGCGACTCAACTGTGTTGCGTCAGATGCTAGAGATGAGGATTTTGACTCTTATTGTCATATGCATGATGTGGTTCAGTCAGTTGCTGATGAGATGAGGCAACGACTTCGTATTTGCGCGGAGCTACATGGGCATGTTACGGACCTGCGCATGGCATACGCATCAGGTAGTGGAAGAAGGATTATATCTGGTTCATCCACATCCTCTCGTCGCAAGGCACCCGCAGCTGCACCAGAGCCACCACCAGTCACCCATCATGGTAAATGTGTAATTTGTTAATAATTATTTTATATGCCACATTACGATTAATATTAAAATAATCAGTTTTTTTTCTCTGTTGAATACAGATACGGCTGATCGATCATCGTCTCACGGACATCCTAAACCCAACGAGGGAGGTGATTATATTTCTACATTTGGACCATTTGGGATAAAGTATTGTACTCCTTCATTTATCGGGAAGTCGTTCAATGATCTTCTTCAGACTGATCGAAGTAGTGGATTTCATAACTTCAGAGCTGTAAATGACATGGGCTTTTCGTGACCACACTTCAATGCGACACCCACTCCCATCCAAACTATGAGTCGTGCTAATGAGAGTTTGGGTATACATGCGAATGAGGATGAAGGTGACAAGCCAGTGCCGATTCAGGAACCACCTCGTAATGTGCCACTTATGTTAGGGAAACAGTTGCGCCGTAACGAGGATACACCAGCCGCCCCCCCCCCCCTCCCCCACCCCCACCCCCCCCCCCCCCAAGGACATGATTACTACCTACGTAAGGACAAACACCCAAAGGGGTGTGGCACAGAAGGATATTATTGAAACTATTTTCTTATTGTGTGATTTATTTTAATGGTGTAGAAGTTTCTTAGTGTATGATTTACTTTTAATAAACTATCGTTCAGTAGTTATCAAATATATAAATCAATCAAACAATCATAAAATAAAAATATAAAAATTACAATCTTCCACTACGCATGTTCCTTGACCTTCCCACTTCCACTCGCTGAGCTTCTACTGTAGTTAGTCGGATACACATTTTTGAAAAGTACTTCCATTTTTGTGAGTAAGGGTTCCTCATCAGAAGCATTGCAATAGCTTTTGATTGGATAATCATGTATTCATTACAACAAGTTAGAATAATAATGAAAGATTCAAAGTGCGTGTAATATTTTAGAAGAGAGACATGAACTTACAGGTATAATCACCAAAGACGATTTTCACATTACCGTTGCAACTGTACCAGAGGTCCAAATCAGTTCTTTGAAGAACCTGAACCGGCTTTGAAGTTGGACAATCCTAACTATGACGTCAGCTTTGGAAATGGCACGTTCATTTTCGAAGCAACAATTAAGTAAATATTTGGCTTCCTTCATTCGATTGTCTGGTAATGATCCTTCATTTGGATTCCATCCACCAATATCTTTTTCAATGATTAGGAGTTCCAGTAGACGTTCATCTCTAGTGAGTGTCTACTTAGTATTTTCTTACAGTTGTAATCGAGTATTTGGACCCGAAGTGTAGGAGGACCATTTGTGTCGTTAAAGTGGTTTGACATTAGCTTTTTTTCAAATAAGATAGAAGTAATTGATATGTATTTGATGATGAGTTATCCATTATTTTTCCACTAAATATTTATAGCAAGAAGAGACTATTAGATAAGCTACTAATCAATTAAAAATACATTTTCCCAGTCATACTGATTTGACATGACCAAACTATTTAATGGAGTTATTTGTTTGTATCGCCCAATTGGGGGGGTATGGTCCATCGGCCATGTACAAACCTACCAGCGACAAGAAAACACAATGATAGTAATTATTAATTAGTTTCAGTGATATTTATTGAGATGACAAGACAACACAATTCATCAAAATACGAGTTGTGCAATTATTCAAGTCAATAGACAACACACGGACACAACAATATTAGTTGGCAAAGCTGCATTTCATTGATATTGGGATGGACAGTAGTTGTTAATTAGTGTTCAGTGATATTTATTGAGAGGATAAGACAACACAATTCATCAAAATACTAGTTGTGCAATTATTCAAGTGAATAGACAACACATGGATACAACAATATTAGTTGGCAAAGCTGCATTTCATTGATATTGGGATGGACAATAATTGTTAGTATTTAGTGACATTTATTGAGATGACAAGACAACACAATTCATCGAAATGTGCAATTATTCAAGTGAATAGACAACACATGGACACAGTTTCTCACTTAACTCATGCATCTCTCTCTCTCTCTCTCTTTCTCTATCTCTCTCTCTCTATATATATATATGTGTGTGTGTGTGTGTTTGTATGTGTACATGTGTGTGTACATTGTGTGTGTGTATATAATACATTTACAATAACAACCAACCAAACTTAAGTAAATAGATTTCTATTTCCTTCACCAGCTTTAACAGATTTAGTGTTGACAAGACTACACATTGAGTACAACTGTCTTGCAAAATTATAACTCATTTATAAATTTTGAGAATGGACTAGATTTTTTAAATACAATTCACTTACACCTTTTATTTTCTCCACCATCTAGGTGTTACCATAATAAAAGGAAAAAACGAGTTCCCATCTGCCTAACAATGTACCAAATTCTGATTTTGAAGAAAGTTTCTTTTTCTACGATAGAAGTTTAATTGAGTGGAGCATCCATATAGATACTGTGCTGGTTGACGACCTCCGTGAGAGTAAACTCAATGGAGTCTACGATCCCATAAGAGGATTACGCAACAATATCACGTGGATTTTGTTGGACAAAATCAATGTTAGGTTTGGGAAAGACTTCACAATGGACGACATAACCGCTCGAGTTGAACTTCTTGAAAAACGATACCGATATTTTCATATGATGTTGTGAAACAAGCATTCTACTTGGGATGAGATCATGAGACCAACAAAGTGCAAGCGCCATAATGGCTTGTACTTTTTTGGAACGACGTGATAGGCGATGCTGAGTTTACTGTTGCATATCTAAAACATGAAATAACTTTATTCGATTTGATGGATTGGGTATTCAATAAAAATTATTTGAATTGCATTTGTCAATACTACAATCTCATTGGGAATCCGCCATTATAAATGTGATCACATGTGTAATATCAAATTATTGTAATTGTTATTTTAATTTTGAAATAAAGTTTCTTGTAGTTTTAAGAAATTATTGTGATATACACTTATATTAAAAATATGTTTATTTATTTTCACTAATACAACTTTTAAATAAAACAACAAATTATAAAAATAAAAAAAAGTTCTTACAAAATATCTTTTTGGTCGAAATGAAAAAAATATGTTTATTTATTTCCTTAAAAATAAAAACAACAAATTATGAAAAAGAAAAAAATCTTACAAATTATTTTTTGGCATTTAATTTAAAAAACCAAATTTGGGGTGGCAAATTGAAAAAAAAGCATCCCAATTTTTTTATTTTTTTTTTTAAATTTAATAGCGCGATGCTATTCTTAAAAATATCCAAATCCAATTTTTTGAAAATGTTATATTTTATCAATTTATATTTATTTTTGTATTAATTATTTAATTATCCCAACATAATGGATCGTATTTTGATTAGAAAATATCAAATATTAATTACAACAATAAAAGTACTAAATTTATTTTTAATTACTTACGTTGAGGACCATCCTCACACGATCTGTCATCTACTCACCACTCACCCAACCTTCAAACACTACCCTTAACTCAAATCCTGTAAAAACCATCGTCGTCCTCAAAAAAAACGTGCTTTTATCTCGCCAAAAAATCACTTCACCAGGAAAAAAAAACAAAGAATAATGTCACTTTCTCCAGACTCAGTTAACTGTGAAGCCGAGTCCCAAAGCCCGTACGGTCGGCGCCACGAACTAAGCTT
>BMAC01000051.1:7451-22769 GCA_014905375.1 Phtheirospermum japonicum
TATATATTGATTTTTGTTTTTGATACAATTAAATGCAATAATTTTATGTAAAAAAACTTATAAAAGTAATATTACTTTTCTGATACTGCTTTAGTATTGTAATACATTTAATTATAATTTGTGATACTTTAAATTACAAATCTAATACTTTATTGTAAAAATATAAGTTAGGTTGTGTTGATGAGAATGAATTTCACCGTTATTGGGAATCAATGATTTCGGGTCTTGATCTACAAGATAATACTTGGTTTCAGCGTTTTATATACCTTAAGAGAGAGATGGTGTACAACTTTTAGCAATAGATTTCTTCTTTGCCGGAATGTTATCATCACAGAGAAGTGAAAGTACAAATAATGCACTCGGGTACAATGTGAAAAAAATGACGAGCCTGACTCATTTTCATGATTATTGGAAAAGAATGTTAGAGAATTTGAGGAGAACAGAGGAAAACCTGGAATTCACCTGCTCAAAGTCTGCTCCAACGTCATCCTTGGATTCAATACCAATCATAAAGCATGCTGCCCAGGTATACACAATATCACTTTTCCGAGTTTTTGAGAATGAATTCATAACCGGCCTTTGTATGAAATGCACAATATATTATGAAGATGAATTAATGAAGGTCTTTGACATTTCATCTAATGAAAACTGTGCAACGATACATCGTGTGTTTTTTGATCCAAGAACCCATCTCGTCACATGTTCATTGCAAGAAGATTGAAGAATGTGGATTTTTATGCTGTCATGTTTTAAGGGTTTTCAATATGCATGGTGTGGAAAAAATTCCAGATGTGTATGTCAAGAAACGATGGACGAAGATGGCAAAATCTGAAATTTGGGACAAATTAAGCGTCAAAAGTATGTCTATCGAAAAACCAGGAGGATTTTGTTCCTTGGCGACACGAGATGGCAAGAAAATACTATAATCTTTTAATGCAATGTCTGTCACATGAAGAAGCCCGGAGGATTGTGGAAGAAGGATATAGTAGAGATTGTATTGCAATTAATGAGTGTCCAAATATTGCAGTTTTTTCATAGGAGTATTGATCACAGCACAAAAATAATGCCCATTGTAAAGAATGGGCACAAAAATCTGCAATTCAAAAAAAAAATCATACTAAATTTTTGATAAAAATAAGGGTGTTCTGTGATACTTTTAATATCTTTTCTGATACTTTTAATACAGTTTGTGATACTTCATCAAATATTGTAAAAAAACCATAATAAGTTTTTGATACAAATAATAAGGGTGTTCTGTGATACTTTTAATATCTTTTCTAATACTTTTAATACATTTTGTGATACTTGATCAGATATTGTAAAAAATCATAATTTTTTGATACAAAAATATATGTGTGTTTTTGTGATACTTTTAATATGTTTTCTGATACTTTTAATACATTTTGTGATACTTGATCATTTATTGTATAATATTTAACCGACTTACCATTTCAATCTTGTTGAAATCCACATTAAATAAATGAAGCCACAGCTTCCAACACCCATGAATATTAACAGAATTCTCAAGTGCTTTCTCCTCATCCATCGGAATACCATCAACAATTTTTGCAACATTCAACTTTAATAAAAACAAACACAGAAAATGGCAAAAATTAAAACTTTTACAAATAGAATAAATAAATAAAACATAATAAATGTGACTAATTTAAAAATCGAGAACTTACACTACTGCCAGTGCTGAAGCAAAATCGACGACAACTCTCACCACTATCGGTAGAGTTCAACGTCAACGACCAAGCATCAATAACAGTAGAATAAATTCTCTTTGCAACATTCAAATATTGCATGTCCTCTCTAGGTATGGTATACACTCTATTAAATTTAAACATCCATTCACTGCCAATAAACAAAAATAAACAGATATTATTAAAAATAGTAATCATAAAATCAATACAAAAAAAGTAAAATATGTGAAATCATAAAAAAAAAAAAAAAACTTACTATTTCTTTAGTACGGTACCAAAGTCATAGAGGCAGTAGTCAACAATTTCCTTATGCTGCGGATCCATACTTGAAAGAATATTTTTGTTTGTCAACATAAATTGAGAGACATAACCGACATTCTCATCAATAATCCATCCATTCAAAAAATCAAGTGACTCTGTTGGCTGAACAGCTCCTTTAGGAATATCTGAAGTGATTGAATTTATGGCGTCCGTAATCTCAAGATCAGTCGCAGAAGTATCATCCTCTTCATCTCTCTCAGGAGTCAACAACTCGAAATTAGGCATATCTTCAGCCATTTTCTTCATTACATAAAACTGAGCCACAATATCATCAACACATTTAAGGAACGATGGATCAGAAAAGAATGTCTGACTACATGTCGGAGACTCACTAACGTGAGTCACATCAGCTGAAGCGGACATGTGACTCTTTTTCAATTTCTCCTTCATTGCCACTAACCGCTTCATGTGATGTTTTGTGACAACATTAATGTCTCTTTTCAAAAACAAAAGTATTTCATGCATTTCCTGTAAACACAATAAATATAAATATTAATAATGAAAAAAATATAACATGAATAACAAATTTTATAAATACTTTAACAATAATATTATTTTTGTGATACAATAGGTGTGTTCTGTGATACTTTTCATACTGTTTCTGATACTTTCAACACATTTAGTGATACTTGATCGAAAAATATTGTAAAAACTCATACTAAGTTTGTCATACAAAAATAAGTGTGTTCTGTGATACTTTTAATATGTTTTCTGATACTTTCAACACATTTTGTGATACATGATCAAAATATTGTAAAAAATCATGCTAATTTTTTGATACAAAAAATAAGTGTGTTATGTGATACTTTTAATATGTTTTCTAATACTTTTAACACATTTTGGGATACAGGATAAGATATTGTAAAAAATTATGCTGATTTTTTGATACAAAAAATAAGTGTGTTCTGTGATACTTTTAATATGTTTTCTAATACTTTTAATACATTTTGTGATACTGGATAAGATATTGTAAAAAATCATGATACAAAAAATAAGTGTGTTCTGTGATACTTTTAATATGTTTTCTAATACTTTTAATACATATTATGATATTTTAATCAGATATTGTAAAAAATCATGCTAATTTTTTGATACAAATAATGAGGGTGTTCTGTGATACTTTTAATATCTTTTCTGATACTTTTAGTACAGTTTGTGATACTTCATCAGATATTGTAAAAAAATCATAATAATTATTTGATACAAATAATAAGGGTGTTCTGTGATACTTTTAATATCTTTTCTGATACTTTTAATACATTTTGTGATACTTTCACTTTTTTTATATAGGAAATACTTTATATAAGTGAAAATAATTCAAAAAATTACAGAAAAGAAAATATCTTACATCGTTAGCTTCGTTGCGAAGAGTTGAATCATCCAGATCATCGTCCGATAGATCAAATTTTAAGCACCTCCTTGTGCCCTCTCCATTTCTCTTGCATGGCTCGCCCTCTCCATCACTTTTGCCCTTCATACTCTCCGATTCTCTCAACTCGTATGGATTTTTTTTACTAACTGGATATAAATCATAAAAAATCTCGCCATCCCCAAAGCCTCCTCCTAAAATTTCTTCAGTCATCCTTTTGTTGAATCTTTCTGAATCTCAATGCTGGACCAATGGCAGGGACGTAGGCTCAGCACTACCTTTCCACTTAAGACGGTGAAAATAAATGAGTGCAAGAGCCAACACACACCCACTCACGTTAACAGCCTTTTTATTGTTGTACTTGCTCACAGACTCACACAAAGCCTTTAACACATAAGACGACCAATCAAAAGTAATTATCCTATCCACATCAAATATAGACTGTGAAGCGCTGAAATTCACTGTTCTATTGGCGGATGGCGCTAAAAAAGATGACAAAGCATAAAGAACAAATAACCTCTTGAAATCATCTCCTCCATCAGGAAAGTTATTCTGTAAAATATCTTTCAAACTACCAACGGGTGACCCAAATTGAATACCATATCTAGCCAAACAGTAAATCTCTAAATCAGACTTCTCCCCCCGTGACTCAATAACAGAATTCCCAGTGTCGGTGGGCAACAAGAAAATATCGCATATATCAAAATTCGTAACAGCAAATCTAACAGACGAACTGATGCTCAACATTCTGCTTGACCCATTAAAATTCTCTACGAGCCATCTCACCAAAGAATGGGAAACCTTTTTGACAAAGTTTAGTTTTGTCAAACCACCAAAACCTATGCTCTCAAGATCTGAAATTTGAGCATGATTAAAACTTCGAACAAGCTCCGACAATGACAAAGGTCTTGATTGGGTTGAAAAGTCCCGATCAAACCTTAACTTTTTCGAAGGCTTCTTTAAAGGTTCCCCAACCCTTTTTTTTGATTTCAAAGAGCTACATTCACTGAAAAATAAAAAACATATAATAAAAGTATCAGAAAATATTTAATACAATTAATTTATTTTCAAACAGGGAAAAAAATAATGATAATATTTTTGTGATACAATATGTGTGTTCTGTGATACATTTAGTATTTTTTCTGATACTTTCAATACATTTTGTAATACTTGATCAGATATTTTAAGAAATCATACTAATTGTTTCATACAAAAATAAGGGTGTTCTGTGATACTTTTAGTATCTTTTCTGATACTTTCAATACATTTTGTGATACTTGATCAGATATTGCAAAGAATCATACTAATTATTTGATACAAAGAAATAAGTGTGTTCTGTGATACTTTTAATATTTTTTATGATACTTTCAATATATTTTATGATACTTGATTAGATATTGAAAAAATAATTTTACCTTTTCTTCTTTGAAAGATCCTTCACTGGTTCAGCCTTGGAGAAAGCAACACTCTTAGCTTTCCTCTTCTTCAAATTTTCCTCATCACTAACCCCCCCAACACATTTCTGAACAGTTTTTTCCCGACCCTCATCAACTACCCCAACAACTTTCGGCACAGTTTTTCCCAAAACCTCATCACCTACACAAACAACTTTCTGGACAGTTTTTTCCACGACCCTCATCAACTACCCCAACACTTTTCTGAGCAGTTTTTTCCCGACCTTCATCAACTACCCGAACAACTTTCGGCACAGTTTTTGCAGTTTTTCCCAACCCTTCATTGACTGACCCCTTACCCTTCTCCAAAGCAATCTATGGAACTTTACTCTTAATAACAATCTTCTTTGGCTTTGGCAGGGACGTAGGCTCAGAATCAACCTTAGTATGTTCTTGAACAACACTCTTCCCAATCACCTTCTTCACCTTATCCAAAATTTTGTCTACAAAATCACTATCTGCAGCACCAGTTCTTTCGGCTTTCGATCGATCAATATTAAGCTTTAAAAGGTCGTCACGAACAGATGGCATATGCACGTCAGCAGATTTTGTCTTTGGTTTTGGTGGATATGACAATCTCTTAGCTCTCTGTTTCTTCATTATCTGATAATAAAACAAAGAAACACAAAAAATAAATAAATATATATATATATAAAATACCAAACAAAAATTTAATTTCTAGCATATTGTTTGATACATTAGATATGGTTTGTGATACATGTTACATGTTCCATGATACTTTTTACATGTTTTGTGATACTAAAGAAAAAAAGCCTAAATCAACATAAAAATTAAGGAAAAATGAGTATGTCTAATGTTCTGTGATACTATTAACATGTTCCATGATACTTTTAAGTTATTTTGTGATACTAAAAAAAAAAAGAACACTAAATCATATATATAAAATACAGAAAATGAGTATGAGTAGTGTTTTGTAATACTATTAACATATTCCATGATACTTTGAACAAGTTTTGTGATACTGTGAAAAGAAAAAACTAAACCTAGTTTCAAAACTTATAAAACAGTCATAATAGATGAGTAAAATATAACACAAATTAAAAAACAGTCGAACAAAAATAAAACCTAGTTTCAAAACTCATAAAACACACAGTCAGCGAAGTTTTTATGGTGTTCTACCTAATAGATG
The DNA here is from genome assembly GCA_014905375.1 of Phtheirospermum japonicum. NCBI lineage: Eukaryota > Viridiplantae > Streptophyta > Magnoliopsida > Lamiales > Orobanchaceae > Phtheirospermum > Phtheirospermum japonicum. Next base: position 13,452 of record BMAC01000051.1, read on the forward strand.
AGCAGTCGAAGATGAATAAGTGTAAAAAAAAACTAAAACATATAAACAAATACAAAAAACGAGTAAGTTTATGTATTCAAATAGTGAAACACAGAAAATCGACATAAAAAATGAAAGAAAATCACCTTCGATATGCAAGCCCTAAAAACGAAACTGAGAAATTGAAGTTTTCAATTCGCTGGCGATTTGTTCTCGAAATGCCTTCAACGTTGCTCAAATTTGATATCTAAACTGAAAAATTGAAGTTGCTCAGATTCTCGCTTCGAATTTATCTTGAATTTCAGCACGAATTATCTGAAGGATTTTACCTTGACAGATTTTCACAAGAAATTACGAAGGAAGGAATGACGTTTCGAATGGATAAGAGGTCCAGGTGAGTCAAGTCTAGTCTAGGCGTGGGTGCGGTTGAGAGTGTGGGTACCGGTCTAGTTTGGGTCTGGGTCCGGGTCAAAGGGTATGAGTCACTTGGATCCAAATATAAAATGGTAAAAACTGATCTCATTCTATGAGACCGATCTCACCCAAGTATTTACCATATATATATATATAGATAACAATATTAAGACCTATTTATGTATACTACGAATTTTGATCTCTTTTATTTTTATTTTTAAAAATGTTAACGTCATAAGTAGATGTCGTTCAGAAAAGTATTAAATAAATTATCGAATTCTTCTCGATCCTAATTTAAAGGCTTCACATAAGCCTTGATCCTTCCATTTTTCAATAGACATTTCGACAAAACTAACCCGACGAGAAGCAGCCCTTTTTTTCAATTCCTTATCCAAACAATTGATACAAAAAACACAAAAACAAAACATAAAAAACCCAGAGCTACCGACACCGAAAATAACACCATATATAACGAAAACGTATTTCTTCAAAGCAAAAATAGAAAACATACCCATAAATAATAACACTCTTTCAGAATTGTGCATAGTCCCATTATGACACAAGTTTGACAAAATTTAACGCGCCAACAAAATAAATAAAAATACAAAACAACTTGGTCCTTACAAGGGCCTTTCATCCTGGAGCCACCATGGTCACTCCAGAATCAAAATCTTTTTTTTATATTCTAAATACTTTCCTTCCTCTCTAATGAACACGCTACTATGACACCTCAAGAAAAATATACAGCACTTTACACATCACCTGTTCTTCACATCTCCGGCTTCATTTGAGGACGGTATAATTTGAAGCACCACGGCGAAGGAGAAAACGAGCACATTTTGTCTGAGGTTTCCAACGGCTCCAGCAACAAAGCCAAAACTCTAAAATAGACTCTCACAGGCAGCAACATCAGACGCCTGCGAATCAAGCAACTCCTTCCCAGCAGGGCCAGAGCCAACAATCTTCACAGCAGCACTATATATGGCTTTCCGGAAATAGTCTTCACCCACCTTCCCCAAAATCTTGCTCACCCCTTTAAAGTCCAAGCCTCCAGCCAAAACCAAGTTCCCAATAATCTCACCAAAATTAGCCGGCGCTTTAGGTAAATCAATGGCAAGATCATCAAGTAACGCAGCATAGAGTTGACATCCAGTTTCAATATTCTTGGCATTAATCACCTTCTTTTCAAACAAATACCCCAGAAGTTTCGCCACCGATTCGACACAAGGTGGGGCTTTATCTAATGCAAGTAAAATGGCCTCTTTAACGAATTCAGGATAATATGCAGGGGACTTCAATTCCTCGACGCATTGCAATGCTTCGTCCAAAAGCCTAACGCTAAAATACTCCTCCAGCAGTGAGATTGTTTTCCTCTTGACCTCATCAGTATAGACTTCAGCAGCCGGAGCCAGTGGCTTATTGGCAACAGTAGCCGGTGAAACCGCTCTATAGGGAGCAGCAACTTGAAAGCCAAGGTCCCCAGTTGGTCGAGCAGGCGGTGCACCACTACCTTGCAAGAGGGCACTGGTTTTGCCACCCATGAAACCACCGCTACCTTGAGGTAGGAGTCTCGGGTTCAACGGTGCTGACTTTCCAATTAGCGGCGACTGGACACGCCCACCAGTCTGAACATTCGGAGCATCACCTCTAGGCATAGATCGAGACCTAGGAACTTCCCAATTGTCATTATCCACTCCGGGCATCCCAGGCATCTTTCTTGTTCCAGGCATCCCAGGCATCATACCACCTAAACCGGCCCGGTTCATTGGGAAGCCACTAGGACTAATATTCCCTTGAGCACCAGAAGCTATTGCTCGACTATTCCTAATGCTAGCAGTAGCGCCTGGACGTAACCCCAGGTTTTTCTCAGCTTCTGAATGGATCTCGGTGATGGTTTTGGCTTTCACCTAGTAAAAGTAAATCAGATTTGAAAATCATGCAAGACTAATTTTAGAAAGATATAGAAGGCATAAAGAGAACATAGGCTGTAAAGATTATCACCTCCTCCCGTCTTGGAACCCAGTTATTGCCACGTAGATCAATAACATCACGAATTAAAAACCTCAGTCGAGCAGCAAGCTGAGGGTTTGTCGACAAATCTTTCAAGCGATTGAAGTACATATCATTGATACGCCTGGACTTTTGGTTCTCATCAAGCTGCTTGCCAATGGTGTTGAAGAAGTGACAGATGGCCTCAACATTCTCTTCAGCGGGGCAGCTCTTTGTATCTTGTCCCAATAGTTCCTGCTCAGAAAAGCCATCTATATCAAAACCAGCAGATAAATGATGGACAAGTACAAGTTACTGCCCATAGAAGAATAAAAAACTGTCCAGGAGATGAACAATTCCATTAGATAGACCGTACGAGTGGAGGATAACCTGAACAATATGATGAACTATCTTTTCTGGAACCATTTTCTGCTTCAAAAGCTCTCCAATTAGACGGATGTTACCAAGCGTGCGGAGCTTGACTAAACGCTCTTTATCTCTTCGTTCTCCTTCTTGTTCAGGAGCGGTCATCTGCCTAAGCTCTTCCCTCAATTTGTCAGCACCTTCAAATGCCTCTTGGCAGATATTCAAAAGAACACGCTTGAAAGTAATATCTTTTCCACCTGGCTCGTCTGATGGGAATGGAGGAAGCTTTTCATTTAGGTCAGAACACAGCAACGCATACATGGGGCAAAATGTTGGCTCCAATACAGCCTTGTCAAATATCAAGGAGATAACTCCCTGCAGAGAAGATGAAGACAACATAAGCTCTAGAAAGGAATAAAAAATTGTTGTTGGGAATAAACCCTACTAATCCACATTCAGTAGTCAGCACCTTCAGAATATCAGCAGTTGTGATTCCAGAGTCAATCAATTGACCCTTTAGAAGGTCGAATTTCTCAGGAGTCAACTTATTCAGTATGCTGCAAGAAACATGTACTGTTCAGAGAAATTTCTGAAAACAAGGTCTATAGTCTAAACTCTCCTATATAGAGAATGTCAACAGAACTTGTTCACAATAGCAGCAAGTCGAATGCACGATCACAATAGCAGCAAGTCAAATGCACACATGATGGTATTCATATTATATGTGGTTAAGGACATGAACGAATTAAATATTAAGAATGAGCCTCATATTAGAAATCCAAAGAAGGCCACATTAACACTAGAGGAGCTAAGAAGATATAATTCAGCGCGTGAAGAAAGGATTACCCCTTGACTGTTTTCAAAACACGGTCCTTATCAGAAAGATTTCCCTTTCGAGCCGACCACGGCACATCAGCCTTGATTAGAGCAGCAGGCACACCCTGTTTCATTTGCAATAGAGGAAGTGATTAGTATTAACACACTAAACAAGGATGCTGAGCTTCGGTTCAGATAAAAGCACAGTAAGATTGTTCGAAATTCTCATTTTTGACCATAATCGTACACCGTACACCACGACATATAATCACGAACAGTGATTCTTATTTGCAGCGATCTTACTTACAGGCATTCTTGGAACCTACATCTAATAACCGTTCCATATTCATCACTACAACATGACATGCATAAACAACAAAAAAGCCATTATACAACAAACTGATCAGCAGACATTTGCAAGGCTAGACAGGACCAAACCCTTTTTAGCCTTGCGGAGGAATCCGCTATTTAATAACATTCACAAAGATATATTCCATGACCTTAATCATTGGCACCAGAAAAAATTAGCCCCAAATTTAAACAGGTTCTCAGAAGAGTAACATGACCTACATGAAAACACCGGAAATGTTTAATGCCAAAAAAAAAAAACCATACCCCTTGGTTGGATGAAATTTGCTTATTGAATTGATTTACATCTTGTTGCCTAGGGTCAAACCGCCCACCAAAGTCTCTATCTCGTATTCCTTCCCACGATCTCTCCTCAGCAGGGGCAGGAAGTTGTGATGATCGATTACGCCAGTCACGGTTGTCTGGTTCAGAATAACGATTCTGAGACTGAGGCACGAGCTGCACAATAAAATTTATCTTACTAAATAGTTAAAAACAAATTATCAAGAAAATTAAAAAATTTAAGAAAACAACCAAAGCAAAATAATGAGCTGAAACCAATCATCACGAATATAAGAAATATAGACTGACATAGTATGAGACAAACCAAAAGGCTACACTTGCAAAAGAAAAAAACTTGACACAGATTCAGCAAAGCAACTACCGTAATAAAGTAAAGACTGCAACTTACATTGTTTTCTCCACGACTCCAGCTAGGATCTGAACCAAAAAACTCGGTTTCAACTTCTCGTTTCACTTTAAGAATATCATCAGAGATGCTGACCACCTACAGAAACCAAAAAAAAGGAAGAAGATTAAGAGCAGCAGCATAGGATATTTAATGCAAATCATTTGCACGTGTGAATAAAAAATTCAATTATATACGAAAAAGGCAAAAGTGGGTAGTAGAAATTAGGTAAATAGTGGAAAAGAAAAGGCACTAGCAATGAATTTAAAGATTCAACTCTATTTCCTGTTTAAGCTATATTTATGATGTCAAGAATCACATTTGATGCAAAAAGCCTCTTATGAGATATGAACCATATTTGTTGGAAAAGTATCGACATGGATAGCTTTGTGCTTGTACACGCCTATAACATAAATAAGGCTTACCTCCCTCAACAGCATCAGCTGGTCTCTAGTGTAGCGGATCCGTTTATGGTCCTCAAATCGAGATTCTCCAGTCTGATCAATCAATACAAGTGTGAATAAGGGTATAAAAACAAAATTACAGTTACCAAAGCATCGTATCCTCCTAAATCAATGAACTATAATAATTTACAATTGTCAATCGTAGATGATGCAATTCCATCATATAATTAGGGACCACACAATGACAAAAAGTAGATAAGCATATTCCAAGAATGGACTAGCATGTGCGGTATAAATTCCCGTGGTATCTATGATAGGAAAAAGTATTAGAATATACCTAAGACCAAGAGAGGTGATTAAAATAAAAATGTCAACTAGAAACAGAGCAAAGAGTAACAAGGCTATCAAGTTATTATTCAGATTATCATGCAACCACATGTACCTTTCACAACTACATGAAAATGAAAATAAACGACCACAATAACTACATTCTCATTCACTGGAAGCATATAGCCTTATTAAGGATTTTGACACCATTCACATGATGTGAAAGCAGCATTACATGAGGCCAATTGGAAACCAAATCTCATAGAGGCATTATAAATAAAATTAATTGCCTGCTCTATCTAGAGTTTCATATCCGCAGGTTTCTTTATGGACATCCAGGTACTCCTTGCATGCCCACCTAAAGCCTGCGTATTACTTTACGTCCATATTTACGGCAAACACACCTTAAGTGCACTGCCAAGAATTAGGACGCTATAAAACAGATTCACATTCACATAAACAAAGGGCACTGCTTATTAATCCAAAGATCTTAACTTTCTTTACAGAGAATCTATAAGCTCAAATCCCTTAAAGTTAAGAGGGAAAATAGATGCTACTTGCAAGACACAAAACACGTTTAAATTCTCACGGATAAACAATGTAATATCCCAATTTCATCGAAAACCCAATGGAATACCTATTTTTCAGACCTTCAAATTTTCCGTTCAGATCAATTCATCAATACACCATCTTGGAAACACATGGGTAAAAGCATGCTATATTTGGCAGATAATCGCATTGGAACATAAGAACGGAAAATATAAGCACCAATTGATTCATAATGGGCCACAAGAATAGATTACACTTAACAGATGTAAGAATTCGAACTCGGAAAAACATCAAAAACGAACAGGAAAAAGGTGAATAAAAGAAAACAGTTGCATATTACGATCAGGGAGATTCAGATAATACACATCTAACATATAGTTAGCATAATTATAACCAATCACAATTAGCTTCTTTAATAAACTCACTAAATCCGCCAAAACAAAGAAAAGAAACAATTTTCATCTGAACCAATCCATAACAGAGATTAGAAACCCTAGATCTGACAAAGAACTCTTAAAAAAAACCACCTTGAAAGCAGGGAGTGAAGATGCGGCGGCACCGCCATGGGAACGCAGCAGTGTAAGATCACAATTCCCCGCCGCTGTAGAATCAAAGCGTGGGCCGGATACTCTGCTACCGCCGCGGGCACCACCACCTGGTCTCAAGCTCAACACCGTCTGATCAGCCTGCATAACTCGCAAATAAGAAACTCTGCACTGTCCAATCTACCACAAAAGCTTTTCTAACAAGAATATATATATGAAAACTAGATAGATATTTGCTATCTTTTCGTATATATATACGTAAAAGATAGAAAGATAAAAGTTAGACAGGCAATGATAGATATCTAGAGAGAGAAATTTGTTTCCTCTCTCTAATGGGAGAAGGGAGAGAGGAGGTGAGAATGGAGGGTATGTTTCTTATGTAAGGCGATGAAGAATTGAAGAGAGAGAGAAACCCTTATTTGGAGGGCTTCGGAGGCCGTAAGACCAACTTCAACCTCCTCATCAAACAATCTAAAAATCTTCCTCTCTAAATTTATTTTCTTTATTTTTACAATTCTTTGGTTCACTGTTTCTTTATTCGCTCGCTCGCTCTCTATTTTTATGAGCTCAAATTTAAAAAATCTCTATTTTCTTTTAATTCAACAAACTTTTATTTATTTATTTATATTTATAAACTTCCAGCCATATATTATATGGAGCCTTTAATTAAAAAATTTAACACATAATAATAGGGCCACTTTTGACTCTGTAACCTTGTTTGGTTTTAAGACTCTGAATGTTTGTTTTAGACTCAAATTTTCAACCCACAATCAACAATTAATTATACCTAATTCCACATTCATCTTTTTTATCACATTATTATTATATTTAAAAAATTAAATATTACTAAATATAATATAATAATACATTATCATCCACTTTTCAGATATAATTTGATATTAAATACAATATAAAAATACGTTATCATCCACTTTTCAAACATGATTTGACATTAGGAAAAGACTCAGGAAAAGGATATAATTTTACACATATGTCCTTAAAAGCCTTTACAGAAAGAAAGAATGGGAGAATATCATTTGAACCCCAGAAAATTTTATAAATTTACACTTTACTCCTAAAATAATTTTATTTTAAGATACATCCAAGTTTATCGGCTGGAAACCTGACATGACCTATCGTAATACCTCCAAATGGAGTCCAGGGTTTAAATAGGTGTAACAATGCCACGAATGAGGATATATCTAATAAAAATAAAAATAAATTTACGAAGTTTTTGTCATCCTTGAAAATGGTATCAGAGCCTAGGTTTATTAAGAATTTAAAAGAAAAATTTATTATAATTATGTAATTAACTTTTGGTGAGGAGATTTATCTCTAAAAATGGATACGAACGAGTGTTCGAGATGTATTCATTTCAGGCAATATTTCCAAATATTGGAAATATACGAGATAGACCACAAAGAGAAAGTAGCATATTGGGATAACCAATATGTTGCACAAAGACTCGCAGGAACCAAGAGGGAAACCTTGCTACAATGCGAGAAACAAAAGACATATCATCTGAGTTACCTTTGGGTAAATCAGATATTGATAACGGACCTCAAGTACCATAGGGATACAGCTCATGAATCTCATCAATAGATCCAACTGCAGCGAGATATCCGATTCCTCTAAAAATCTTAGGGAAATCCAAAAGATGATACAAGACATCGACCACCAAATCCAGGTGAAGATGAAGGAGGTAATTGAACATCAAAAAGAAATACGAGAAATCATAATCGATGTTCAAAGACGAGTCAAGGGCCTTGAAGTCAAACCAAGTGCATCCGGAGGAAGACGACGTATAACTTTCGGAACGGAGCCCCTTTTACACCAAAAGGGGAAACCGACTGAGGTTATAAGACAACCAACGGAAGAAGAAAAGATGATGGCCATAATTAAGGGAATTCCATTACAACCCAAGAAGTAATGGAAAGAATCAACGTCGAAGATTTAAACGACCTAATCGAATCCTTCACCGGATTAGGTATTGTGGATCTAAAAATGAACTCGGGAGATTCTTCGGCCTTAGTACCAAGAAGCGCTCCACCAACAAATCTAAAAATGAACTCGGGAGATTCTTCGGCCTTAGTACCAAGAAGCGCTCCACCAACAACAAGTTATAATCATGGCAAAAGTACGGCTTCACACGAACCAGTACAAGACGCGCAAATGCCACATGTCGGGGATTTCACCATAAAAGGAGATCCTACAGACATAGCGGGCACCAGACAACGTTCCCGAAGGCCCAATATTCTCAACACGCCATACGGGAAGTCTCAAATTGACCCCATACATCCATATGGGCTAATGTTAAATCTGGACGTTCCAGATTTTAAGAATCGAGAGATACTAATAGACGATTGGGCATCTGCAATGCGAATTGCAGCTGGAACTCTCGGTCTAGAGAAGGAAGGGTTCATTCTACTCCTTGAAATGAGCCTTGAAGGATCCGTAAAGATCGCATAGGATCTAACAGGAGCAGATATAAAGAGGGAAGTTATAGCTGGAGAATCATTAAAAGGAATCGTCGATAATATGGCTAAATTATTCAAAATCCAATTTATCGGCACAGGATATTTCGAGGGAATGGAAGAGGAAAAACAGAAAAAATATCGACAAGCCCTCTATTGCCTCGAGCTACGAGATATTTGTCACGTGGACGAATATATCCAACTATTCACCGAGTACCGATGGAAATCCAAGGTGAATGATGGAGATGCGGCTCAACTTTTCTTTTGCAAAAATACCAAGTCCGTGGAGAGAAATGTTGATCCAAGAGTACAAGCCAGCAACCGACATGGATACGGTTTGCTAGAAGAATGTCTTTCCTAAAAACCAAATTAGCAGAGTGGTGCCACCAGGCAGCCACTCCACAAAAATTACAAGAGAC
>BMAC01000051.1:59673-80835 GCA_014905375.1 Phtheirospermum japonicum
TAACACAAATAAATCTCGTCAACGGCCTTTGCCACTCCCTGGCAGCGGCGCTAAATTTTGAGTCGAACTAATTGCTCTTCCAAAATTGATTTTAGTCAAAACAATGAGTGTCTACTTTTAAAAAGTTTTAAATTTGAAAGGCAAAGTTCGCCCGCAAAGAGAACAGAGTCACATTAAACTGGCAAGTTAAACCAAGTCGAATTCTCAAGGAGTGGGAAATACGGAGTTGACGATGTTTATTATATCACACTTCAAAAACTCTAAATCTAAACATGCGAAATAAAAAGGATTTTTTGATTATTTTAAGAAAATTATAATTTAAAACTAAACCTTGCAAGGGAGAGTGTCCAATCTCTATGAAAGAATGTAACTTAACGTTTATAAAACTTAACAACGAATTTCAAAAACCATAATTAAAGACTATTTTGAAAACTTAACAAAAGGACTTCACTAAAAATCATCATTCAAGCATCTTATCAAACACCTGGAATGCATTGGACAAAACGTACTTATAATAAGAAATAATTACCAATTTAACAACTACAAAGTAGCAAGAATATGGATCAAACGAATTATCCAACACAAAAGCCTGAACATGTGACAAAGTCAAGTAATCTCATTCACCGAAGGATTCAAAACAAACCAATTTATTCCAACCACCATATATCCAAATAAGAAATATTCAACCAATCGATTAAAAACTACAAAATGGGAAATAGAGTTTAAGATAATACTATTTGTAACAAACGGAATGATTGTCTTGAAGGATGGATGTTATACTAACTCCAGCAATTCTGGAGAGATTATTCTTCTATGCTATGAACCCAGAAGTTTTTCACGAACTCCGAGTTGCTGCCTTTCTTCAGGAATGAACGGTAAGCTAACGAAATCCGATCTATCTCTTTGTATAGAAATTACCGTGAGGGCTCTAGTGTTATGTTCACGTTCTCGATGATCTGGATGAGGTTCCTTGTCCTTTTTGTAGTCTACCAACCCCATTCTCGCATGCATAATTGAAGAATCTTTTGAAAAACCGATTTTGTAACGCTCGCATCCGCCGGATGGTCTGAAGCTGTTGGGATTTGATGGTGCCGTCGCGCAGCGGAAAACAAAAATTTTTAAATAAAAGGAATTTGAATCGCATTCAAATTGACGACGGCCCCATTTTAATTTCAATTAATTCAAACAATATTTTAATTACTTTTAATAAATAGAAACAATTTGATTTCGTCAAAATCGAATAAGCATGACACGTTTCTATAAAATTATATATATAACAATATATATATATATTAATATATTAAACATATATATATATATATATATATATATATATAACAGTTATATATATATATATATATTAATTTATTAATCATATATATATATTTAATTATATATATATCATAAACATATATATATATATATTAACATATTAATCAACATTAATATATATAATATATATATGTATATCATACACCAGGCATGCATATATTATATAAACATATATCATACATGCATGCATCATAAACATTTATATTATATATATATATAACATATATACATGTCACATACAAAGCATACATACATTATTCTCACATACACTGCACACACATATATATACTTCATATATATATTATATAACATACACACAGCCATAAATACCTCACGCACGGCGAAGGCGGCATTCAGAAGGAGGTCGGCTGCGGCAAGGAGTCCCGGCGACGAGACGGCAGCAGCTCGGCGACGAAGAGGCGGCTCCGACTTGGCTGCTGCGTGGCGGACGGGGTGCAGGCAGCGATGGCGCTGCGTTCGGAGGCGACGGGCTGCTACGGCGGAAGTCCGGTGAAGACACAGCAGGCGCGCCAGCGTCGGAACGGCGGCGATCCAGGGCTGCGACTTCCGGTGCGGTCAAGCGGCTGAAAACAACAACGGTATCGGCGCGAACAGGCGGCGATGCGGCGGACACCGGCGTGGCAGGTGGAGGTACTTGGGATCTCCGACAATAGGTGTCACACACCGAATTTCCCGACCTTCTCGCGACGAAGCACTAGATACGTCGAGAGCTCGAGAACGACGGAGAAAATGAGAACCGAACCTTTCGGTGTGTCGGCGGCCGGCGGCAAGCGGCGGCGGCCGAAAGGCGGACGGAAGGGTTTCGGTTTTGGTGGCTAGGGTTTATTTTCCCGTCTGTGTGTTCTTGTTCCAAAAACAAAACTCCTCTCTTCCCCTTTTAAAAACCCGTGTGCAGCTTTTTATTTTATAAGTTTTCTTTTTATTTTATTTTATTTTTAATTAAAAAGCAAGCCCAAACAAAATGGGCTTCAAAGGATGATGGGCCAATTAAAAAAAATTAAAACCAAGTTTAAAACCACCATAAATGGGCTCAAATAAAAATAAAAAACCCAAGCTTAATTCTAAATGGGTTTTGGGTTGGCCCAATACCAAATTAAAAAACAAACCTTTTAATTTAATAAAGCTCCGGCCCAATAACATTAAAAAGCTTATTGGGTCGACCCAAATTTTAAATTAAAACCCCATTAGAATTAAATCATTTCTCACAAATGATAATTCCGAAAAATATAACAATTATATTTTCGCGTCCAGAATAATTTTCTCGTATTTTTCTCAATTCATAATCACAATTACGAACCTTAGATTCAATCATATTGATATCTAACTATGCTAAAATTAACAATTAATTTCTAGCTATCGTTTTCAATAATCAGGAAACACGTGGTGTGACCCTCAATGGTTCAGGTGTAAGCTAGCCGTGGGTTCACAACACATTGTGATTCGAACAACACATTGTTCTTATATGAACTCGTCCCTTAGAGTCTCTGATTAAATAAAACTCATTTTACTTAATCACTGGTTAAACCAGAACCCAACGAATTATGAGAGGCGCCTAGCAACAACGCATCACAATTCCCTAGAATACAAATGAAGTGCCTGCAAGAACCTTGTGATATAGCTTATATGTACAGTACGATCCCTTCGTGATCTATGTCCCGATTGAACAAAGGTATTGGTTCATCGAGACCTCTTTCTAGTTCAATAACTGTGTGTACGTTCTAGGTTCAAGATAATCCGTTCGTGTGTGACTTAGAGGAAACACATTTCTCTAAATACCCCACTATCAGCTCTGGCCAGAGACTCCGAGGATTTATCAACCATCAGAACACACAGGACATCCATGACTTATCATGCGTCCGAATCCCCTACTTACCATGCACAGACTTCCCACTAGATTCCCGACTATGTGAACGTTGCCCCTTTTGATTGGCCTCCAAAGAGACACAGAGACAGGTCACAACATAGCCTGTCCTCTAGTGAAGTCACGGTGAGGTCTGGGTCTTAAGGATTAATGTTGTACGCTATACCATAGAAATCATCTACTCGATGAGTGGGAAACCACTTAGAGATTTCTAGGTGAGGGAGTTCAGTGAACTCATCTTATGAGCACCTACTTATGTATGTCGATGTCCAGACACCGTGACCGATGAGAGCGGCGGTCCACATACACTAAGTACTAGTCTTAATGGGAAAGGCCTGTATCCTCATTATGGCGTAACCCTTTGACTAGGAACAAGTTCGACGAGTTACATTACGTGCTGGATTACGTGCTGGATTATCTCACGGTTCTGCTAGACCAATCCACCGTAATAAAGTAACTTCATCAGGACCATACCTATGCAACAAGCATGGGATAAAAGATATGGAATGCCAATAAGTATAAAAGATATTATTACGAATAAAAACCGATTGTATTACAAGAGAAAAGTCAGACCACAGCCACAAGTTGGCTTGTTGGTCACCTTATTCTAACAGAAGCATCCGACTGGATGGGGTTTCTGTCAGCCAATCCGGACGGATTCTTAATCCATCCGGCTGGATGTGAACCCAGTGGGTCAATCCGGTTGGTTCTTCCGATCGGGTGTGATTTCAGCAGGTTAATCCGGTCGGATGTCAGATCTATCCGATCGGATTAGTGTTCTTATAGCTACTTCTTGGCGCTGACTTTTTAGTCCTTGTCTTTCGATTCTTATAACGACTTACGAGCTCTATCCTCTTGAACTCCCAGGCTCGTCAAGCGCTCTAGCTGCATGAGAAAACACATAAGTCGTCTCTAAAGGACCAATTATCGATCGAAAACTCAGAAAGTTAAGTAAAAAGCTGTAAAATACAAAATTATGCAAAATAGCCTAATCTCAACCCGAAAAAGATAGCAAAATGACTCAAACATGACTCGAAACATATAAAAAAGTCATAACACATATGTACGAATCATTATATATGTCTATAGCTACCATATAATATATGGAATATTTTAATTATAAAATAATATTTATTCTTCAAGTACTGATATTATTTTGCAATTGGTTCTTTTGACATTTGAATTTAATAGCCATAAAAAAATCTTGTAAAAACTATAATAAATATGAAAAAGTTTATAAAATTTATAAGTTAAATTTGAAAAAAATATAAGTTATTTAATATAAATATAAAAAACTAAAAATTAATCTGAAAAACTTGAAAGGTGAAAACAAAACATAAATATCGTCAAATTATATAAAATAAATTTGAAACAATTATCAAATTAGATAAATAGAATATGACAACTTATAATAAATTATAAATATTTATATAATAAATTTGAAAACTAATAAAAAATAAAAATCAATAGTATTATAAATTAAATAGAAAATTCATAAAAGAAGTTAAATTAACTAATAAAATTTATCATTGAATTAGAAAAATTTATTAAGTAAAATATAAAAATGAAGATAATACAATACAATATAATATGATATAGGAAAACTCTACAATACCTTCACTTTACCATACCCATACATTGTGAGCCAAACAATTATTGACACATCACAATCTCTAAGAATTAAGCATCTTTTAAAATAAATCTATTGGTTAATAGGGTAGAAGAATGGTACAATTAACTGTATTGTAGAAGTACCCACTGATATAAAAGGTTATATTTAGATTCTAAAAAGTATTTAATAACTTTGATAATTAAGAAATAAAAATAAAATAAAGTAAAACCTGAAGATTAAGGCAACAAAAAGGAAAGAAAGTAAAATTAGTAACAAGAACTTGACTTTTTTTCCATATAATCTTATTTGTTGGACCCGACTCGGTAATCCGGAGTAAACCCTACACATAATATTTTTGGATTAGATTATACGTCACTCGACTAAGATTCATGTGACCCGGACTTTGACGCAAACTAGGTGATAAATTACCTATGACCTTTTTTTTCAAATCCATTTCCATTTTTCATATTTTTTCCATAAAAACCTGTTTAAATGATTAAAGGAATTATAGTGGTAATAGCAAATTAGAACATAAGAAAAATAATTATATGCATAAAATTATTTAGTGAATGTTTTAAAATCAAAACTACATGTGAGAATAACAAAATAAATTTCATAATCATGTAATTCAAAAAGTCTCAATAAGTTATTTTAATTAGATTAATAAATAATCAATCTATAAGAAAAAAATATTCATGCAAATGTAAAAAATATTTATTTCTTCTCGCAACTTTTTAAAATATCTTCATATTTCAATATAATATGATATGGCATTCCATAAAATATTCAATAAAACTTCATGGCATTCCATGTTGAGAACCACCCCCGTATTTTCTTTTTTTCTTCCTTTTTACTATTATTGGATTGGTGTTTGGTTTAGACCAAATCCAATTACACAAATAGGACTACATGTACACAAACATGTATAAGGAGTGTCTGCACCTAGAATTCCCCTAAAATTATTCTTACTTTATGACTACTTTGCAAAGTATCTAAACTTTTATATTTTCATTATTTTTTTATAATGTTTGTATGTAACAAAATGTTAAGTTATGGCATTTACATTAAATTCCTAAATTGTACATTTAAAGTGAATACTTATTTATTTAAGAAAATAATAATAACTTTAAAGAACTAGAAAGAGAAATCTCTGACCTGGTTAGTTATTTTATTTTATATTATTTTATTTTCAATATTTATTAGATAATTATTTAGAAATAATTTAATTATTATCTTATAGTTTATTAAAATTATTTTATGAATTCTAAATCTTATTTTATATTTTTCTTAGTTTTTATTCTTATTTTTTAATTAGTGAAATAATTATTCAGACTTAGGTATATGTTTTTATACTTTATTTATATGATTATATAGTGTTTTCTTTGTTTTGATATAAATTTTTTTTTTTAAGATTTATTAAATAACTAATAATAAATTATTTATATTTTTTTTTATTTTAACCAATTTTCTATTTTTTAGATTTAATTTATACGACTAACATTTTTTTATATTTTTTAATAATTAGAAATATTGATGTGATATTTTTTAATATATAATGAGTTAATTATAATTATTATCAAAGGACATTTTTAAAAAATACTTAAAAAACAAATATTTAGAGAGTAAATACTATTTGTGTCATTGAACACGCAACAATCCTTTTGTGGTTACTTGTCCTTAGGTAGTTAGAATGGATTACATTTTGTAGAATTAACCTAATTTTGAATTACATATATTGATGAGGTCTCCTACATAAGATAAAATATTAATAAGCAAATTAATTAACCAGATTATGCGTTAGCTCACTTCATTATTTTATTTTACTTAAACCATTAAGTTACGAGTTTGACTATCTTATCACACGTTGGAATATGTTTTATAGACAGGTCATGAACAAATGTAATAGAGTCATAATAATAATAATAATAATAATAATAATAATAATAATAACAACAACAACAACAACAAAGATAATAAAGAGAGAATTTATTATCATTATTGCAATTGATTGGTAAGTAACCTTTCTTCTGTATCATCATTTATCTCGTTACCAAGTTCCTCCACGTAATTATCATTAAGGTCGTGCAACTGGTAATCGACATCGGCGAGTTGAATCAGACTGCGTGTATCTACAACTTCCTCTTGAAATGATTGTTCTGGTAGAGGCTCGATAAACTCCATATTTGATCTCGCCTTGATTTTACACGTTGCCCACCAGTCCAATTTGTCTCGTCTCAAACTTGGGTATGCACAATAGTATACTTGTGCAGATTGGGAAGCAAGTACAAAAGGTTCATATCGATTAAACCTACGCTTATGATTGATAACGACAATCTTATAATTTAGATGGACTTTTGTGCATGCGGTTGTTGGATCAAACCATTCACAATTGCACAATAGTGTGTTTTTCTCTGTTCGGCCGGTGTATTCGAGCTGCACAATCTTTGTTAGATCCGTGCTCCAATGTGTGAAATCTATAACCATTTATCTTACATCCGGTATACGTTTTTACACATCTTGATGGACCCTCAGCTAGACTCCTAATGTTCTCGTCGATCACATTGTTCGAATGAATTTTGAGGATATATAGTCGTTTGTGATTCGCTCATACATCTAGCTACGATCGGAACTCATCCTAACATTATACGGTTGTCATATTAATTTATGGAAAATTGGGCAGCATGAGGGGTGGCTAGAGAATGATTGAAATTTTTGGTAAGGCCCATCCCATTTGAGAACGTGGTTTTCCTGTAATACAGCGTCTTAGTATATGAATTTTTGTTGACTAAAAATTTCGGCAGCATCTCCCTTTAGTTCTCTAAGTACACATATATTGCAGTGCACCCGAGAACATAAGAGAGATATTGAACCAAAATTTATGTAATCAACAAAAAAAAACATATAGATAAGATAAGTCATATTACAATCACGCTCTCAAACTGTCCAAAGAAGTGGATAATTCGGGATTTAGTATCGAATTCTCTATTCGATACTAAATCCCAAACAAGTCTAAGGTATATTTTTGATTTCACAGATAGAAAGATTGTATTTGGGATCGAAACTATTTTAAACCCCATTATTGGAGGGACGAAACCTCCCCGGCCGGCGTCATAAACCACGTCAAAACAGACGTATACATTAATTGATAAATCGCATCAATTCAACAATATCTACAAAATATATATGTTACACACAACATGCATGTACCGATCACCACGGTATTTCACCACCACAATCACAAATAATTTAAAACATTTTGAAAACCACCGTCATATTTTAAAATAATTTTAAAAACCGTTATTGGAGGGACGAAACCTCCAGGCCGACGCCGTACACCACGTCATCACGACGTCTTCCCAAACCAATCACAACATCAAGCCCTCACATTCAAACCATAACAACAGACACACAGAAACATTATGTAATCATGTGTGTATCGATCACCACGGTATTTCACCACCATCGTAGAATACACTTTATGTAATTATTCGTAAATTGAACCCTAATTATGAAATTATTCCTAAATTGAACCCTATTTAGAAAATTATTTCTAAGTTGAACCCTAATTATGAAGTTATTCCTAAATTGAACCCTAAATATATAATTATTAAATTGAACCCTAATTTTGAAATTATTACAAAATTGAACCCTAACTACTTAATTATTCCTAATTGAACCCTAAATATATAATTATTCCTAAATTGAACCCTAATTATATAATTATTCCAAAATTGAACCCTAATTTTGAAATTATTACTAAATTGAACCCTAATTACGTAATTATTACTAAATTGAACCCTAATTATATAATTATTCCTAAATTGAACCCTAATTATTTAATTATTTCTAAATTGAACCATAATTATATAATTATTCCTAAATTGAACCCTAATTATGTAATTATTCCTAAATTGAACCCTAAATATGAAGTTATTCCTAAATTGAACCCTAAATATATAATTATTCCTAAATTGAACCTTAATTATATAATTATTCCTAAATTGTACCCTAATTTTGAAATTATTACTGAATTGAACCCTAATTACTTAATTATTCTTAAATTTAACTCTAATTACGTGATTATTCCTAAATTGAACCCTAATTATATAATTATTCCTAAATTGAACCCTAATTACGTGATTATTCCTAAATTGAACCCTAATTATATATTTATTCCTAAATTGAACTCTAATTATATAATTATTACTAAATTGAACTCTAATTATATAATTATTCCTAAATTGAACCCTAATTTTGAAATTATTACTAAATTGAACCCTAATTACTTAATTATTCCTAAATTAAATCCTAATTATAAAATAAACCCTAAATTAAAACCTAATTGCATAATTGAATGGAAAATCACTAATTCAATTTAAATTATATAACAAACCCAGATTTCTATCCTAATTAGAAATTAAACCCTAAAATAATCCTAAACTTAACCCTAAAATTATATAAATTACAAGAACAAAAAAAATGGGATGCGGAGTTACCTTGGATGGCGGTGGTGGTTGGAGAAGACGGCGGCGGCGGTTTCTATAGCGGAGGGCAGTGACAAGCTTCGGAAATCCGGCGGCTGTGGAGAAGAGCGGTGGCAGCGCAGGCGTCGAGGCGGTGACGAGATGGCGAGGAGAGGCAGCAACTCGCCTGAACCCAAACCCGTGAGCCACACACACAGAGAAAAACCAAAAAAACAAAACAAAAAAAGCAATCAAACAACTTACCTTTCAACGGCGACGGAGACCGCAGGACGGCGGAGGCAGGGGTGGCTCGGTGGTGGCTCCGTCTTCTTTTTTTTTCTCTTTTTTTCTTCTTTTTTTGCTTTTTCGGCTGCGCAGAGTAGTGAAACCAGCGGGCATGCCCGCTGGTTTAATTAGGTCAAAAATTACCGAGGAATAAAGTCCCTCGAAAAACCGAGGGAATTAATCTCCCTCGGTTTTTAATTTATTTTTTTAAATGAATTAAAACCCGAGGGAAGGTGATTCCCTCGTTTTAAATCGAGGGAATTCCATTCCCTCGTTTTTATTGAATTTTTAAAAAAATAGACAAAAATAGGAGAAAAATAGGATTTTTTTTCGGGGCGCCAAGACGACACCCCTCCCCGCCTCGGCAAAATTACGACGCTTTCGCTGATTTCCAACTAAAGGAGTTGATAGATCGATCGTGTCTTGTTGTTGGTCGAATTACACGACACGTGTGGATACGCACGTGCTCGTTGATATTTTTCGATCGAAATTGGGTCAAAACCACCCCACGAGCCTAAGATGATAGGATTGGTTTCATTTTTACGATTTTTCTATTTTTTTTTTTTAAAAAAACTGGAAAAAATGAGGGAATGGATTTCCCTCGATTTCAAACCAAGGGAAAGGTGATTCCCTCGGTTTCAAACCGAGGGAAATCCATTCCTCGGTTTTTATTCAATTTTTAAAAAATAAAAAAATACAAAAAAATAGAAAATGCGTAGTTATCGATTGACGCCCGACCCTCGTGATTACGAGGTGCCGAGACGCACCCCTCCCCGCCCTGGTCGTAATTTCTTGGGTTTCGTTTATATTTTTTTACTAATTTTTCTATTTTTCAAGTTTTTTTTTATTTTTCATTTAAAATCGAAAAAAAATAGAAAAGGCTTACTAAACGATCGACGCCCGACTCTCGTGGTTCTAAGACGCCAAGATTGGCGGAGGGCAGTGACAAGCTTCGGAAATCCGGCGGCTGTGGAGAAGAGCGGTGGCAGCGGCAGGCGTCGAGGCGGTGACGAGATGGCGAGGAGAGGCAGCAACTCGCCTGAACCCAAACCCGTGAGCCACACACACAGAAAAAAAAAAAAAAGCAATCAAACAACTTACCTTCAACGGCGACGGTAGCTCGGCTCGACGGACAAGGCGGCGGTGGCTCGGTGGTTGCTCCGTCTTCTTTTTTTTTTTTTTTGTCTTTTTTGCTCTTTTTTCTTCTTTTTCAGCTGCGCAACGTAATGAAAAACAGCAGGCATGCCCGCTGGTTTAATTAGGTCCAAATATTCCGAGGGCATAAAGTCCCTCGGAAAACCGAGGGAATTAATCCCCCTTGGTTTTTAAAACATTTTTAAAAAAAATGAATTAAAACCGAGGGAATGGTGATTCCCTCGGTTTTTATTCAATTTTTTAAAAAACAAAAAATCCAAAAAAAAAAGAAAACGCGTAGTTATCGATCGACGCCCGACCCTCGTGGTTCCACGACGCCGAGATGCACCCCTCCCCGCCTCGGCAAAATCACGACGCTTTGCGCGTTTCCAACTGAAGGAGTTGATCGATCGATCGTGTCTTGTTGATATTTACACGACACGTGTGGATACGCACGTGTTCGTTGATATTTTTCGATCGAAATTGGGTCAAAACCACCCCACGAGCCTAAGATGATAGGATTGGTTTCATTTTTACGATTTTTCTATTTTTTTAAAAAAAAACTGGAAAAACTGAGGGAATGGATTTCCCTCGATTTCAAACCAAGGGAAAGGTGATTTCCTCGGTTTCAAACCGAGGGAAATCCATTCCCTCGGTTTTTATTCAATTTTTAAAAAATAAAAAATCCAAAAAAAATAGAAAATGCGCAGTTATCGATTGACGCCCGACCCTCGTGATTACGAGGCGCCGAGACGCACCCCTCCCCGCCCTGGTCGTAATTTCTTGGGTTTCGTTTATATTTTTTTTACTAATTTTTCTATTTTTTCAAGTTTTTTTTTATTTTTCATTTAAAATCGAAAAAAAATAGAAAAAGGCTTACTAAACGATCGACGCCCAACCCTCGTAGTTCTAAGACGCCGAGACGCACCCATCCCATGCCCGGTCGTAATTTCTTGGGTTTCGTTTTTATTTTTAACTAATTTTTCTATTTTTTCCCATTTTTTATTTCAAATCGAAATAAAATAGAAAACGCGTACTAAACGATCGACGACCGACCCTCGTGGTTCCACGACATCGAGACACACCCCTCCCCGCCTCGGCAAAATCACGACGCTTTGCGAGTTTCCAACTGAAGGAGTTGATCGATCGATCGTGTCTTGTTGTTGGTCGAATTACACGACACGTGTGGATACGCACGTGCTCGTTGATATTTTTCGATCGAAATTGGGTCAAAACCACCCCACGAGCCTAAAATGATAGGATTGGTTTCATTTTTACGATTTTTCTATTTTTTAAAAAATAAAAACTGGAAAAACTGAGGGAATGGATTTCCCTCGATTTCAAACCAAGGGAAAGGTAAAACCGAGGGAAATCCATTCCCTCGGTTTTTATTCAATTTTTTTTATCCGTTATTCTGTTGCGATTTGTGTGGTTTCACTTTTCAATTCCAATTAAACTCGATTTGGTATAGTTATAAATCTGAATTTTTTTCCGTTCATTATTTTGGGGCCTTGGATTTCTGTTTGGATTCGAATTATAACTAATTGCACAAGTCTGTGCGCTGATTTATGATTTTCCTTTTTCATTCCTCCTTTTTTTCTTTTCCTGGGTTGTGAATGGACATTGAGATTTTTTTTTTTTTTTTTCCGAAAGTGGCTTCTTCTTCAATTTATTCACTTTGTATATATCCTCTGATTATTTTCCAGTGAGGAATAGTGGTATTGAGTTTGTTAATTGTATTGCCTGTGATAGATTGAGGCAATTTGGCGAAATTTCTTAATCTTAATCTCTAAGTATTGATTCTATGGCTGTGGATTCATAGTTGCGGGAAGTTTGAACATCATTCTATCATTGCATTTCTACTAATCATTGCATTCATTTTAAAACCTAATTTGGTAGAATTGTTGAATTTGAAATGTTAATTATATTTATGCACTCAGCCTCAGAACCTGTAATTAGCTCTGGATCCTTGCAGCAACATGCACGGAATGGAGGGTCTCAGCCTCAGAACCTGTACTTAGCTCATAGGCCATCGAAAACGTCCCCTGCCGATTATAGAGAGAAGGAAGAGTTTTTCTCTACTACTTTCAGATACTT
Organism: Phtheirospermum japonicum; assembly: GCA_014905375.1. Taxonomy (NCBI): domain Eukaryota; kingdom Viridiplantae; phylum Streptophyta; class Magnoliopsida; order Lamiales; family Orobanchaceae; genus Phtheirospermum; species Phtheirospermum japonicum. The sequence continues at coordinate 72,479 of BMAC01000051.1, forward strand.
GAGCAGAAATAAAGTTGGGATGCTGATTTTGGCTGCTTTGGCAATTGTTGCTTTCATGATAGGGTTCTTTACAGTCAACAAAGGTTCGTTGCTGTGGATTTTTGCTTTGTTCATTTTCTTTTTCATTTTTCTGTCTGTCACACATTTCCAATATTATGGTTTGCTAAATTGTTAATTTCTATTATATTTGATGCATTTTCATCTAATTCTATTATATAGCTTTGACGTATTTAAAGAAAATAGAAGATGTATACAATAACAACATAGACTTAGAGTACACCTAGCGCACTAATTAAATCGTCTAGCCTGAATATCTCATTCGTCTACTAGCAGATGATATTTTTTCTACATGGGTAGCGACGCTAATTTTAGTACAACTTTACGATGAAATAATATGAGATCATTATGTAATATGATGTATTATGTAACCATAACTATTTTTTAGTTCTAACTTTTTTGATTGGAGGACTAATAATTCATCCATTAAATTGTTAGTTATTAAAGAAAAATTAACTCTTTTTTTGAAGATTGTTTTGACTAATTTACACACAAAATCACTTCTTTCTACAAAAGCTTCATTTGCTGCCTCAGTTGTTTTTTCACAGTCATTTGTTACACTTTTCGAAGAGAACTCACTCCTGCACTGATTCTCAAGAGAGACAGAGACTGAAGTAAAGGTGGGCACCATTTTCTTTTTCTTTTTCTTTTTTCTGTCATTATGCAATTCTTTGTTATGTAATGTGGGATTCTTCGTTGTTTGTACAATAATCTTTGTCTTCTTATTTTAAATAACCCACAAATAAATTTTTATTTTTTCCCCTCTGTCTTTATCAATCACTCTCTTATTTTCCCTTTATTTTCTGTCCTCTCAATTTTCTTTTTAAAAGTCTGGAAAATTAGTGATATTCTGCCCTACTTTGTCTGAGTTATCTGATCAGAAACTACATTTTTCAGGCTGAGTTAAATTGTTTGAGCAGCTCACAATAACAAAGGAATAATGAAGGTTGGATTCTTGAGATATTCTTTATTTATTATGTATTTTTTTCTTTTTTTTGCTGACTATATAATTGAGTTTTGAATCTTTCCCCATTTTGTACTTGAATATCTTATATATCTTTTGTATTTGATTGCAATTTCTTATATCTTTTTGTTGCTGACTACAATTTCTTATATATCTTTTGTATTTGATTACGATCATCAGGATGGATGTTTCACAGCCGATTCTGATGCTTTTGTGTTTGGTGCAAGAACAGTTTTATAGAGATATTTGGTAGGTATGTCTATAATTTTTTTTTTCTTTTTCTCTTGAGTCATTAAGTTATAATAATATATACTTATGCTGCACTTTTTTGTTTATTTACTTATTTATTATTAATGATCATGTGAAGGTGGTTAGTTGTTTGCTATGAAATGGATGATATCGAGACAAAACTTGGGTTTGGAAGAAATTCATTGGTAATTCTCTCTTTAATTTTCATGTAAAAAATGAACAACAATTAACAGTTTATTATTATTATTATTATTATTATTATTATTATTATTATTATTATTATTTTAACATTTTACGGAACTTATGGCCTTTCAGATTACTCTTGCTATTCTTCTTGGCAGTGATTATAACCGAGGAGTTTGTGGTTTTGGGCCGGTAAGATTAAAGAATGTTTTTCTTACCATTTGGGTTAATTGGTTATTTCAAGTCCTTTGATTTACAAATTTCTCCCTATGTAACAATTTTTCTTATATGTTTGAAGAAGAATTTAAATAAAGTATTTTGTGTTTCATAGCCTGGGTTTAGAAATCATCAAATTGTTTGGTATTGGATTGTAAATTGTTCCTAACAATTATCATTTTTGTTAAGTTTCTTCTTTTAATGGCATTATCTGAATTTTATGTTTCCGTTACAAGTATTAAGTCCAGTCATAGATATCTCGGACCTTCGTATATTTCAATTCGGAAAAAAATTCTTTATCGAAGCATGCTACATTTACGAGCCACTTGACACAGTTTCAGTTTGGACCTTTATGCCCATGATATCTGCAGATTTTGAGGCTTTTGAATGAACATTCAGATAAAAACTAAGTTTTATAGGTTAAGTTGAATCTTACTATCAGCCGCATCTAAATTGTCTGAAGAATCCTGTTCGATTCTGATGCCATTCAAATACTATAAGAGGTGTGTGTTTTATAGGCCCATATACATTTTCATGATTGAATTATCAAATTATTTTTTTCTCCTTTAGGATTACTTTCATGACATTCAAGCTCAGCAGTTTTGACAGTGTGTTTTTAATGAGATTTTCAGAAGGGAGTGATGAAAAAATCAGTGGTGCGATTTTGTTATGTTGATAGGTTCTTCACTTTTGTTGTATGTTGAAGATTTGTAATGTGATACTTTCTTGATACCATGCTTTCTTCGTACATGAGGATCATTCTATATTTTGTTTACTTAAAGGATAAACCTTTTCTTTTTCCTACTGAGATGTTTGATGTTTTGTTTATTGTTTATTCTGTATTGTCATTTGCATTATCAGACCACAGAAGTGTGTATAGTTTTTCTCATCTTCAAAATGTTTATAGAATAAATGAATTGCTTAAAAAAAACGGGGTCTTACCAGCATGCCTCTCCACGGCCAAGAGCATTATTAATACAAGATCAACCCATAAAAGAAATCACAGTAAATCATGATTTACCCGACAAAAAAGGTATAACAAAGAGTGGTACAAAAGGAAACCACTAAATGAGCCGCTGAGAATCTGAAACTCTCACTATTACTGTATGTACTCTACACAACCTCAAAAAGATATCACATCCTATAAGGAAACTGAAATAGTAAAACTTTTACTAGAATCTTTTGCACCAGAGCCAAAAAGATGAAACAACACTTGCAATGACTTAAGTTCCCCAATGGGCTTTTGAGGAAAAAAGAACAAGAAGAAATGAGATGGGTCCCATTTTAATCCATCAGAAGTTAAACCTTCTTTCTTTATTTTTTTTTTTTCACAAAACAAGTGTAAGAGTTTCTTTTTTTAGTTTAGTCATAAATTTCAATATTTTAGTGTATGAAGATAAAGGATATATAATCGAAAAGATTGAGGATGCGGAAATATTTCAAAGTTATTTGCTGCAATATAAAATCGAAAAGAAAACAGTTAACACGGTCTACACTAAGTCTCTCAAACTTTAAAGTAAATAATATCTCCTTTTTATTTGTCTTAATAACTCAATTTTTGAAAATTACATTTCTCAACGTTAGCTTATTAATAATATAGTTTATAAGGTAGTTTTTTTAAAATATAAAGTGAAGATTTTTTTTACTCTTTATTTAATATTACTTTATTAACTTAACAATTCCTTTTAATAAATATAACGTGTTTATACTTTTCTTAGCAATGCCCGCGTAAACGCGGGTTTTCTAACTAGTATATACATATATATATATATAGGATTTGGATCATGTGGGAACCAATTCCCTGTGTGGGAACTGAGAACCCATATGATCCATTAGATTAAATTTATTGTATGGCCAAGATCAACTACATTAATTATATAATTAATATAATTATGATAATAGAGAAGGGTTTATATGTCATTGTTAATATTATCCTAAAATAACTCATCATTATAAAATTTTAAGTTTAAAATAAAAAATTGAAAGGATGTGTTCTCAACTCGTGCCCTCTTCAGTTTATTAATTATTATAATTATTAATTAATATTATATTTTAATATTTGGATTAAATTCGTTAATAATTATATTTACATACTTATAAAAATTAAAAAAATAAATTATTAAATCATTTTACATTTTTATGTTTAGATTAATATTGTTAGTAATTACAGTTACATACTTTTAAAAATTGAAAAGGTGTCATACCCTCAAACCTTCTCACATTGTGCCATTGTCTAATAAATATTAATTAATTATTATTATATAATTTTATTTTTTTATATTTAGATTGAGCTCATTACTAATATTTAATTATATACTCCAATTATTGCCAATATATCATAATTTACATATATAGAATATTTAAAATCTCAAAATTAAATTATTTCAAATTTTATTTAAATACAATTTTATTTAATTATTTCCATAATAATTTTTTTTGTAGTTAAAGTTATTTCATATGTAATTTGTCTTTAATTAAAATAATTAATTTAGAATTTTTTTCTACTTAATTATATATGACTTATTTATGTTATTATATTAGAAGTATAAAAGAAATTTATTGAATTAGACAAGATATAAAAAAACAAACAAAAAAAACTATTAAGTTAGGCAAGATACAATAAAAAAAAAAATTAAATTAGGTATAAATTAGGATCAGATGACACATAAGCAACCGATACACCAAATTTTTTTATTATTCAAGCGAAGCATATGAAAAAGACACATACATTAGGATAATTTTGCATAAACATATACTTTTTTAACATTCGTGTATTATACGGGACTTACCAAAAGATAAATATAAAAATATTTATGATAAGTATTTAAAAAAATTAAAATAATGTATTCCAACCCGTGCCTTGTACATGTTAAAATAATGTATTCCCAAACCGTGCCTTGTACATGTCTAATCTATTTATTAATTATTATAAATATTAAATAATTTTGTATTTGATGTTTAAATTAAATTCATTAATGATCTTAGTTATATACTTACAAAATTTAAAAAGGCGTCACATTCTAAACCCGTGTCTAATAATTATTTTATTAATTATTATTATTAAATTATTTCATATATTAATGTATACAATAAATTCATTTATAATATTTATTGGTTACATGCTTTGAGATATTCAAAAGATGTCATACTTTCAACTCGTGTCGCATTGTACTGGTGTCTAATCAATGTTTATTAATTATTAGCATATAATTTAATATTTTTATGTTTAGATTGAATACATTACTAATATTTAGTTACATACTTAAATTATTGTAAATAACTCATATTTTACCAATATATAATATTTGAAACTCCAAAAACAAAATTATTTCAAATTATATTGTCAATAAAATTTATTTAATTATTTTCATAATAAAGTTTTTTTAATTAAAATTATTTCATATGTAGTTTTTACTTTAATTAAAATAACTAATTTAGATATTATCTACTAATTATATATGACTTATTTCTATTTCTATATGAGGAGAATCAAAGGAAAGTATTGAATAAGGAAAAATATAACAAAACAATTAAATTAGGTAAGATACAATAAAAAGAAAATTATTAAATTAGGTAAATATTAGGCTCGGATGACACATAAGCAAACGAAGCACCATAATTTTTTATTTGTCAATCGAAGCATACAAAGCAGACACATTGGTTAGGCGGATTTTGCATTAATATATAGGGTTGATATATATATATATATATATATATAATATATATATATATATATTATATATATATATATATATATATATATATATATATACCAAATAATATTTTAAATTATCTATTTATAAGATAAATTTGTAAAATGAAAAAGTTAAAAATATTCTAGTAATAATATAAGTTGTTAAAAAATATAAAGCAAGTTATATAAATATTTAATCATAAATAATTACTTGATATAATTTAGAAATAAAAAATATAATTGAAATATTACAAAATAAATATCAAAATAAATTATATAAGAATATAATAAAGTGTGATTAACTTCTAAATATACATTTTACACACACAAAAAAATGTGTTCACAAAAAGAGATGTTCACAAAAAGAGATTTTGGGTAAAGAGATTAATTGAGAACTTTTTTAGATAAATATAAAATGTTATAATACGATAATAAATAAATTTCAAAACTTAAATTCAGAAGAAAAGAAATCTGTTATTTAAATTTATTAAACTTGTTTAATTAATTTTAAAAATATGGAACTTAAGTAATATTATATAATAATAGTTTAGGCATTAAAAACTATAAATTTAGTTAAATAAACATAGAAAAATAGATATTTATTGACAAATAATAAGTTGAATATTACCTACATAAATAAATGTAGTAATACAAAAATGTCACCACCAATTATTATCAAGTTGTTATTGAGAAAGTCTTAAATCTTGATGTGAATAAAAAATTCATATTTTTCATCACTAAATAAGACTTTAGTGTCAAAATAATGTTGTCAATATTTTTCTTGAAACAGTGATAAAATATGGTGTTGTCATGAAAAGAAACTTATCGTGACACTGGATGTCGTCACAATTTTTCATGGAAAAAATAATTACAAAATATAGTGTTGTCACGAATAAAAACTTGTTGTGACACTAAATGTCGTTACCATTTATTAATAATTTGTCGCTGAAAGGTTCTCTCCTACCCATTTTTTCGTCATTCTATTATTGTGACAAATTACATTTAATCATCATCAAATATGCGAATTAGTGACGAAAAACTAGATCGATGATGACAAAAATAAATATTGTCATCAAAATGTATTTTTAGTGACAAAATTAAAATTCGTCACTATTGATAAACATACTATGACAAATTTCATTTAATCGTCATGTAATAAATCATTCGTCACTATTTATAGTTTTTCTATAAATCATTCGTCACTATTTATAGTTTTTCTATTAAAACCTAATTAAACATATTATGAACATATAGTGTTGTCACGAATAAAAAATTGTTGTGACACCAAATGTCGTTACCATTTATTACTAATTTGTCGCTGAAAAGTTCTCTCCTACCCATTTTTTTCATCATTCCACTATTGTGACAAATTCCATTTAATCATCATCAAATATGCGAATTAGTAACGAAAAACCGGACCGGTGATGACAAAAATAAATATTGTCATCACAATGTATTTTTTAGTGACAAAATTAAAATTCGTCACTATCGACAAACATATTATGACAAGTTTTTATGCCTGAAAAAAAAAATCGTCATAAAACATGTGATTTCTTGTAGTGATATGTTGAGTATCAGGACAGTGGGTATGTCTCACAAATGGATGGCGTAATTTCTTTTTGATAACAAGTTGGAGTTTGACTTCTTTATTCTTTTTACAAATGCAGCTCGATACTCTTTCGATGTCATCATCTTTCCCCATACTATTGTGAAGGCTAAAGACTACGACAATAATTCATCTTGTGGTTTAGGTGAACCAAGTTTACAGATAAACTTGAATAGGGGCCTCGTTGAACGCCCACATCTGGTAAGTATTATTGTGCCTTGAACCCTTGCATGGCAAAGGTTCTCTTATGATGTTGTCATTAGTAACCCTATCTCGTTTCATCCGCAGAGTATCCCAGTAGCTTTTAGAAGATTTTCATCAAGGGATCAATTACCTCTACACTTGTGATTCATGGTGAAAAGAAGTGGCAAGACAATATCAAGAATCATGGTTCGAAATATCATATATGCAGGGTGGGTGTGAGTCGTTCATTGTTGACTACGGTTTCGACCTAGTATTAGTAATTGAATTCAAGATTATTATTGTCGCACACTTACTATAGAGAGATAATAAAGATGCAATTCCCGATTTTGTTTTGATTTTCTAATTTTAGGTAGTATTTTCTAGTTTTTTTTGTTAACGATGCTCCTTGTTAACTAGTGCAACAAATGTTGGTATTGCACACCATTCATTATTTTATTTTAGATGTTTAGTCCTCGATTGCGGTGCCACTACTTAGACCATAGCCAATTAGTGGGTGAGATTCTGATGGTTTTTCTATCTACAACTTATTTTGATGGCAATGCTTCGACTCAATACATTTTGAAGGAAATCCACTTGTAAATTAATCAAAATATTTGCATGATTGTTTTGGCCTACTCAACTATGTGCCTTTGTATTCTAATTAATTGAATGAAATTACAATTGCAATCCAACTGATTATAGTATTTGTACGGGCTAAAAAAGGGGTAAATATAGAGGGACGTGGGTGGATTGTAGGAACCGCTTATTGCATTATGGTAGTGGCTTGGATGTGTACTATGTAATGCCCCACTTTTAAAAATATAAAATAATACATACACTTTTAACTAATCTTAATAATAATAATAATAATAATAATAATGAAAAATCACTTCGAACCCCACTACAAAAAAAATCAAAATTTCCGAGGGATTTTTCCCTCGGAAATAAGCAAAAATCCCTCGGTTTTGGTTAAACCGAGGGAAATTCCGAGGGAAAAATTCCTTCGAAAAAACCCTCCTCGGAAATCGGTTACGAGAGAAATAAATCTCTCGAAATTACAAAACCGAGGAAATTTCGAGGGATATTTTCCCTCGGAAACATTACCGGACAATCCCTCGAAAATCCGAGGGAACATTTCCCTCGGAATTTTTCAATTTTCGAGGGAATAAAATCCCTCGGAATTCCGAGGGATTTTATTCCCTCGG